>JADBJO010012295.1:39221-46721 GCA_016801955.1 Conus betulinus
GAAACACTACCACTGATCTATAACTGACTACAGATAAAGGGCTTCTTCAGTGCTGCTGGTAAGGCACTCTCCCAATGCCACCATTGACTGACAATGAAGTACTACCACAGAGCCAGCATTGACTAATGATGAAGAACTAAATCAGAGCAGTGATGATGAAACGCAAACTCATCAAAAATAGGATGACTGATGATGAATCGTTACCCTCAAGCCGCTATTTACAAACCATGAAGAGCTAACTCATCTTTGACAAATAATGAAGTGCTTTTTGAGAGCCAGCATTAACTGATGATGATGATGAAGCGCTGTCTCAGAGCCAGTATTGTGGGAAAATGGAACACTGCCTCACAGCAAACATTGGTTGACGATAATCACTATTTGACTATCAACGCTGACTGAAGATTAGACGTTGCCTCAAAGCCAGTACTGATTAATAATGTTGCAGTTTATCAGAGCCAGCTGTGAGTGATAACAAGCGCCGTCTCAGAGCCAACTCTGATAAATAATAAAAGACTACCCGAGAGCCAACAAAGACTGATGTTGAAACAGTACATCAACGTCAACGTTGATTTATGATGAAACACTTCTGAGAGTCAATAAGGACTAAAAGGGCTAATGATGGAACACTACCTCAGAGCCAACATTGAATAACGATGGTGCGTTTTCTACCGTTGACTGATGATAAATCACTATCCAAAAAGCCCCCCCCCCCCCCCCCCCCCCCCCGAAAAAAAAAATGATGATGGGGCACTATCCAGAAACCAACTTTGGTTGACGGTGAAGCACTACGTCAAAGCCAACACTGACCGACAATGAAGCACTACCTCAGAGCCAATATTTGCTGGTGATGCAGTACTGTCTCAGAGCCAACAATGGCTGAACATAAGACACTACATCAAAGCCAACACTGACAGAAGTTGAATTGTTTACCTCAGAACCAACAATGACTGACGATGGAGCGCTGCGTCAGAGCCAACATTGATTGACGATGAAGCATTATTTCAGAGCAAACACTGAGTGATGATGAACCACTACCTTAGATCGAGCACTTACGATGAAAACTACCTCATAGTGATCAGAGACTGATGGTGAAGCAATCACTCAGAACCAACATCCAGTGACGATGAGGTGCTACGTCAGAGCCAACAATGACTGATGATGAAGCACCAGCTCAGAGCCAACAATGGCTGATGATGAAGCACCAACTCAGAGCCAACATGACTGACTGATGATGAAGCACCAACTCAGAGCCAACAATGACTGATGATGAAGCACCAACTCAGAGCCAACAATGACTGATGATGAAGCACCAACTCAGAGCCAACATGGCTGATGGGGAAGCACCAACTCAGAGCCAACAATGGCTAATGATGAAGCACCAGCTCAGAGCCAACAATGACTGATGATGAAGCACCAGCTCAGAGCCAACAATGACTGATGATGAAGCACCAGCTCAGAGCCAACAATGACTGATGATGAAGCACCAACTCAGAGCCAACAATGACTGATGATGAAGCACCAACTCAGAGCCAACAATGACTGATGATGAAGCACCAACTCACAGCCAACAATGACTGATGATGAAGTGCTGCCTCAGAGTCACCATTGACTGATGCTAAGAGTCATTTCAGAGGCAAAACTTAGAGCCAACATTGACTGATGATAAACCACTACCTCAAAGCCAATATTGTCGGAAGTTGAACTGCTACCTCAGTGCTAGCATTGGCTGATAATGAACTGCTGCCTCAATGCTGACATTGACTGATAATGTACTGCTACCTTAACGCTAACATTGACTGCTAATGTACTGCTACCTCAATGCTAACATTGACTGATAATGTACTGCTACCTTAACGCTAACATTGACTGATAATGTACTGCTACCTCAACGCTAACATTGACTGATAATGTACTGCTACCTTAACGATAACATTGACTGATAATGTACTGCTAAATCAATACTAACATTGACTGATAATGTACTGCTACCTCAATGCTAACATTGACTGCTAATGTACTGCTACCTTAACGCTAACATTGACTGCTAATGTACTGCTACCTCAATGCTAACATTGACTGATAATGTACTGCTACCTCAATGCTAACATTGACTGATAATGTACTGCTACCTTAACGCTAACATTGACTGCTAATGTACTGCTACCTTAACGCTAACGTTGACTGATAATGTACTGCTACCTTAACGCTAACATTGACTGCTAATGTACTGCTACCTCAATGCTGACGTTGTTGATAATGAACTGCTACCTCAATGCTAACATTGACTGCTAATGTACTGCTACCTCAATGCTAACATTGACTGATAATGTACTGCTACCTCAATGCTAACATTGACTGATAATGTACTGCTGCTACCTCAATGCTAACATTGACTGATAATGTACTGCTACCTTAACGCTAACATTGACTGCTAATGTACTGCTACCTCAATGCTGACGTTGATAATGAACTGCTACCTCAATGCTAACATTGACTGCTAATGTACTGCTACCTCAATGCTAACATTGACTGCTAATGTACTGCTACCTCAATGTTAACATTGACTGATAATGTACTGCTACCTCAATGCTAACATTGACTGATAATGTACTGCTACCTTAACGCTAACATTGACTGCTAATGTACTGCTACCTCAATGCTGACGTTGATAATGAACTGCTACCTCAATGCTAACATTGACTGATAATGTACTGCTACCTTAACGCTAACATTGACTGATAATGTACTGCTACCTCAATGCTGACGTTGATAATGAACTGCTACCTCAATGCTCAATGCTAACATGACTGATAATATACTGCTACCTTAACGCTAACATTGACTGCTAATGTACTGCTACCTCAATGCTAACATTGACTGATAATGTACTGCTACCTTAACGCTAACATTGACTGCTAATGTACTGCTACCTCAATGCTAACATTGACTGCTAATGTACTGCTGACTACCTCAATGCTAACATTGACTGCTAATGTACTGCTACCTTAACGCTAACATTGACTGCTAATGCACTGCTACCTTAACGCTAACATTGACTGCTAATGTACTGCTACCTTAACGCTAACATTGACTGCTAATGTACTGCTACCTTAACGCTAACATTGACTGCTAACGTACTGCTACCTTAACGCTAACATTGACTGCTAATGTATTGCTACCTCAATGCTAACATTGACTGATAATGACACGCTATCTCAGAGCCACTGACCGACAGTGAAGCGTTATCGTAGAGCCAAGAATGGTTTATAACGAAGGACTACTTCAGAGCCAACACTGACTGATGATGAGGGACTAGGTCAGAGCCAGCACTGTCTTAGCGCCACGACTGGCTAACAGCGAAGCACAATCTCAGGTCTAAGATCGACTGAGGCACCTGCACCTGCACCCGCACCTGCACCCGCACCTGCACCTATCCCATAACCCGCGTGCGTCATTGGGGCTCCACTGCTGATTTCGCAACGGTCTTCTTCATCTCTCTGGGTCTGCTGTTGCCCTCTGCATGGCTGCCAGGTCAAGACCTGTCCATTCCCTAATGTTGTCGCTTTCTTTGTCTTCCTCGCCTTCCCTCGCCCTGCACCATGCCCTGAGGGATCGGTTTTGAAAAGCCGGAGCATTGCTGATGCATCCATACCACTTCAGCTTTCCGTTGTTGACAGTTGACAGCGAGTCATCACGGGATCCGATGGCAAGAGCGATTATTCTCCTAACCTCCTCCTGTGTGATGTGGTCTATGTACGAGATGCCAAGGATCCTTCTGCAGGCTTTCATCTCCCATGCATGTATTCTTCTTTGGAGAACTGCTGTTAGGATCCATGTTCGCAGGCACTTACTGACGACGAAGTGATAATTCAGAGTCAACATTGCTGACTGTGATGTACTTCCTCAGATCAAGCATCGATTGATAATGAAGAGATATCTTGGTGCCAACATTGGCTAAGGATGAAGACTGCCTATGAGTCAACATCAACTGGAAATGAAACGCTTTCTCAGAGCCAACATGAATTGATGGTAAAACGGTACCTCTGAGCCAACATAAATTGATGGTAAAACGGTACCTCTGAGCCAACATAAATTGATGGTAAAACGGTACCTCCGAGCCAACACGAATTCATGGTAAAAACGGTACCTCCGAGCCAACATGAATTGATGGTAAAACGGTACCTCCGAGCCAACATGAATTGATGGTAAAACGGTACCTCTGAGCCAACATGAATTGATGGTAAAACGCGCTACCTCGGAGCCAACATGATGTGATGGTAAAACGCTACCTCAGTGCCAACATTAATTTATGAGGAGTTACCCCAGTGCCGACAATGACTAACGATGGAGGGCTACGTTAGAGCCAGCACTGACTGATGATGAAGCGATAGCCTAAAACAAACACAGACGGATGTTAAAACAGGGAGAAAGGAAGAGGGAGGAGAGAGGGAAGAGATGGGGATAAGCATGGGGAAAGACGTTGGAACTGTCGAGGGAGTGAGCGGTGGCGGGTCGGGAGTGGGTGTTGGTGAGGGAGTAGGGACGGAGGAATGCATTGGGGACATAATCCGCACTCTATCTACGAATTTTAGCTGACGACGCTTTTCTGTGACAGTTCTGCGTGCGGTTTTTTTTTCACCCGGTATTAAAGCGATTTCCGATGTTTTCCATTGAGGCGATTTGAAGTGTTTTTAAATAAGGCGATTGCAGATGATTTTTTTTTTTTTGTATTTTGAGAATGATGCCAGTGGGGAAGGAGGTGGTGATGCGAGGTCATGAATGTATGGAATCCTGCACATGAATGAAACTGTGAGCACAGAACAGCAACAATGGAGTTGGAAGGCCAATATTTTCGGTTTTCTGCCTGAACAGTTCTGGGTCATCTACAGATTATGTTTCTTTCCAGTTTTAATCGCTTATGGCCGCCACGCTTCAGAACGTGTTTGCACTCTCAGCAGGTTCACATTCTCTGACTTCGTACACAAAATAGACCCCCGCCCCTCCCCATCGCCACCCCTACACTCACCAGAGAATTGTCCGTGTTACTGGAATAAAACATTTAAATTTGATTGAAGTAGTTAGCATCAGAGTCGAAAGATCTTTAACACAGAAGAAGAATAGAAATGTTATGTTACTGCATTCTGTTGTAGCTTAATTGACACAGCAGATACGTCTTTGTGGCAGCTAGGATACGATACATGAAGAGAGCGTATTATTGTAATAGTCAACATTCTCATATTTTTTTGACTGCTTATGCGTTGTGTAGGGCTTAGTAGTCAAGGTCGGTCTGCAAAGTCCACAGTCTACAGTTCGAACCTCCCATGGTGTTGGATTTTTACAGCTTGAAAAACCTCTCTATCCAACCAGCAGTAAATGGGTGCTTGATTCAGGTCAGGAAAAGTTAAGGTGGTAGAAAGAGAAGAATGGGCACTGCCTTCCGTAACGCTATGCACTGGACTCTATGAATCTTAGTCTATTTCTCTTGTGACCATTAGGCTATTGGACTTTCACTTAAAAAAATACATTTGAGATATTTCTTTACCAAAAACAGCAGATTTCACAGCAGGATTTTGCCAGGAACCATTCTCTTTTTGTCCAGGGGGGTTTTGGTTGATTGTCTCACCTCAAAGACCTGCACACTGACCGCCATTTAAAGGTAAGAGAAACGTGAGGCGAAAAAACCCACCTGCTCAGTATGAGACTAGAATAACGAACCTGGTGTAACTAGTTAAACTCATTCCATGCTTGAAATCATTCCCTGGCATATGAGAAAGAGCAGGTGCTCAGAGTTCCTCCCTCTCCCCCCCCCTCCTCCTCCTCATCTGCCACCCTATCCGAAAGTAAATCCAGACCGACTTCCCCGTGTGTTTCCCGAATCATCCTCCTCTTTCTAAGTTGGCCCAAACAACAAAACATATTAATCAAAGGACATTGTATCTTTATTTTGAGGGGATAAATGTTCCTGGCCCTCAGCCAGAACTATTTCCCACCCTGCTTCAAAACATCAGGGAGTGATTTGGGTCGTAGTCTAGAAACACCCTACATGCACAGGGTGAATATAGGCGCGAGCCCACTCCCAACTTTCTGTCACATCCGATTCAGTTTGAGCACATACCTATATTCACTTCATACCCCAAAGAACTCATCGGAGAGTGGTTTTGGAACAGGAAGGGGATAGTTTTGACTCAGACCTTGAATGACTGCCCCCTCAAATTCCATGCAAAATGTTTTGATCGATATGTATTGTCGTTTGGGACACTTTAAGAATTTTGAAATAGGGGAGTGATTTTGAAACAAAGGAGGAAGTCGGTCGATTTTACTCCGAGGGTGAGAGGGGAGGGAGGAGGGGAGGAGGGAAAGATAAGAGGTTGACTTTGGACACATGTCTTTCTTCACCCTCCAGGGAATGATTTCGGTAGTGGCGGCCATTTGTGCGCATAACACCGACGTTCTCTCGTTTCTTAGGCGACGACGACAAACCTTTTGCCCTCCTTCTGCCGTCAGTAGTGTATTAGGCAAAACGAACTCAGTGGTGTCCCTTGAGGCGTGCCTGTACAGAATTCAAATCGGCTCAGATTTTGTCCACTGGTCTCTGTAAAGCGTTAGAAGAAAACAGCAGAGTACAGCGTAGATACTGATTGTACACATTTCATTCGTTCCTACGTTTAAACCATGTTGCATGTGGCATGTTCCCATGCCACTCTGTCAGAACCTCTTACGCACGGCAACACTAAGTTTTCGGCGGGTCACCGTCCTAATACTGCAGTCTACAGAAAGTGGTCTTTTTCGAGTCTTCGTGAGGCAGCCCACCAGAGGAGACACTGCACTGCGGCCAGTTTACTTCGGTTGTTGTTGAGTGGTGCTTGTCCTGGTTCAACATAAGCAGGAGACTACCTGCTAAATCCTGCTGGCGACAACGATTGCCTGATTGCAGAGACCATCGTGAGTGAGCGTCCGCCTCCTGAGGCTGCCATCTCGTCCGTCCACCATCACCCACCCACCTCCCCCCATGAAATTACCGATTCTGACGTCTCGGATGCAAACCGAACTCAACCAGACATGGACGTGGAGATGAAATCAAAACTGAGGGCACCACAACAGCGAGGCTTGAAGGGCCACAGTTTGTATTGATAAGGATCAGTGAAGATGGGGATGATGATCTGATTATCTGCAGCTCAGAGTTAACAGCTGGCACACACACTTCTGGGTAGTGTCCAGCTAAGGTTGAGAAATCTCCACAAATGAAGACCTCTGATAGGATTCGAACCCACGATCTCTCTGCGAGGAATTTCGCGACATTAACCACTGCACGCTGCTGGGGGTAGATTTTGGTTTCTTGCTTAATGATGAAAATTCCTTCTCTATATATGAAGAGGGTACATTCGTCCTGGGACCAGGCAATTGAATATTTTTATACACGGATCAAGTTGGGGAATTAGAGAGGCGCCAGGAGTCCCAGAGCCCCGCTTCCCCACTCTCATCACTCCAGACACCCCCCTC
>JADBJO010012295.1:54221-58989 GCA_016801955.1 Conus betulinus
TGGTGGCGCCCTCCGGAAGGAGAGCTCACTCACGCCGGCTCCGCGACCAAGCTAGGGTTGTCGTCAGTAGGGGGCTTGGTAGTTGGTGACCTGCATATGTTGGTTCAGAACAGGCGCCACTGAACACCACTGAACTGACTCAGCAGCAGTGCAGTGTCTCCTCCGGCTTGACATTGACTGCTCCCGGGCCGGGATGCGGCTTGGACGGGGTATCGGAATAAACGGCGTTGGTGCACTGCCACTGGGATAGCACAGGATATAAGATAAGATAAGATAAGATAAGATAAGATAATGTTGCTTATAGCCCAGCCGACCGCAAAGGGCCATGTCAGGGCTGTCACCACGTTAAAAAAAATCAACTCATTGGTCATTCGTTCACACAATTTTTTAAAATACATCGTCTAAAAACTCAACCAAAAGTTTGTTAAAAAAATCTTTCCTCTGTAAAACCTCAGATCTGATGAAAAATGCTAACCTCTTTCAAGAACTCTAACATCGCGTCAGGCGGAACATCTCTGAACAAGGTTTTCATGGAATCTGCTGTAAAAATATTTGTCTCACATCGTGCAAGTCCCAACAGGAGATGGGACAGCAAAAAAAAAAAAAAAAAAAAGTGTCTGGGTTTATCTATGTACTAATGTTTGGTGTCCGCTAGCTGTGACTAGCACTTGAGCGAAAAAGAACGTCTCCGAAATGACAAGGCTCAGACAACATTGGCCGAACTTGTTTTAATGACAGACAAAAAACGGCGGAGGTGGAGAGTCCCTTAGGAGGTGCTTTGATGGTGACGGTCCTACGGACAAAGAACCCACTTGTGGTTATGACAGTGTCTCCAGGACTGTGACAGAGTGAAGGACGTTGGTCGTAGGAGAAAGTGCCATTTCCTTCACACTCGAGACGATTTACGACGCCTAGTTCTAGACAACAATAATGAGGAGAGCATCTTCAAGGTTACAGAATGTGGAGGGCTGCTTACGAATGAAATCTTATACATTGATGGCACTAATTATACTTCCGGGAAGTCTAATGGTATGACGTTTATGGGATTTTTTTTGCCCGAATCTTCAGGAATCTTCATTGTGAATGTATGCTTTAAATATGAAAAAATAAAAGCTTTTAGCAGAGACGTCGAAGACTGCCACTCAGAAAAGCCTTAAAGTATCAGAGAAGTAGTGCTATCGCGAAAAAAAAGTGGTCATAAAGTGGACAACTTAAAATATGCTAAAGGGATAACCGACTCCGAATGCCCTTCCTGTATATGGTCCTACTGTGACAAACAAAAGGTTTAGCTCAGTTCCAGCACCCAGAACCTTTTCACAGTTTTCGCCACATTGGTAAAATAACGTCCCATGTTGAGGAAGGAATAAAAGCAACAAAACAAAGTCAACAGATTTCCGTTTTAAGGCATAGTGGCTATGCTATCCAGATTCTTAAGGCAAGTAGACTAGGCCGTGCTAAGGCCCAAATGTTAGCCTGCCGTTAAAGTGGGGAAAATATGAATGAAACGCATTCAGGTGGATCCAAAAAGTGCATTAAAGAGCCAAACTGACATATAGATACTGCAGAATGGACAATTAGTATCCCAGTCTGGTTAATATGCACAGTCTCACTATGTGGTCCCCAAATTACAGTCGGCACCTCAGTAAACTGGGTTGCTCTGAATTACGACCCGAGAACATAAAGGATAAAGGCTTCCGAAGACAAAGACATGAGAAAAGACAGAAAACAAAATTGGCAAATGGAAGGGAAAAAGGACTGAAAGTAAGAAAGAAAGACAAAATAGTAAAAAAAAAAAAAAAAAAGTTGGGGAAAAGAAGTATTCATTTGCACAGAACTCCCAGAAAGCGAGGATATAATGAGTACTGAGAAAACGCCCAGCATCCCTCCTCCCCCTACACACACACACACACACACACACACACACACACACACACACACACACACACACACACACACACACACACACACACACACACACACACACACACACACACACACACACCACCACAACACCCCTCCCACAGAGATCGATAGCACATGTTATGGAACTTTAAAAAAAAAGAGAGAGAGAGAAAAAACGATATAGTTTCAGAAGACGGAGAACCAGAGGAAGGTTTTTTCTTCTTCTGATTATAAGTTTAAACAACTAGAATAGGCAGTGACCCAAAGAAAGGAAAGCAAGGGGAGGTCAGACTGAATTAATCATGAAGTGCGTCAGGCCACGTAGTTTTTCAGCGAAACAAATCACAAAAAAAGAGAAAAGGATCCAGTCAATTTAGAGCGATGCGTATTCCAAACTGTTTTCTTTCTAGGCCCGTTACACGCTTCAATAGCCATAGAAAATGCCACTAAATGTAAGTAAAGTTAATTCACTCCTTCTTCACACACACACACACACACACACACACACACACACACACACACACACACACACACACGTACACACACACACACACACACACACACACACACACACACACACACACACACACACACACACACACACACACACACACACACACACACACACACACACACACACACACACACACACACACACACACACACACACACACACACACACACTGTAAACGATAGCAAACAAATATGTTTTGCGACTTTTTTTTATTTAAAAAAAAAACACACACGCATAATCAACATCTTATTCTTCAAAACTGTACACAATTCCCCTCTGACATGTGTCTGTAACTTTAGTACCAACAGTCGAATGGCCTGACACACATGCCCTATGGTATTTGATAACTGATTTCTTCAACTGCATCAGTGTTTTGATCTTTACTTTTGTTTGCTATTATCATAGTGTAAATAATTACAGAAGAATTTTTTAGGGCTGCCGCAACACATGGAAAAAAATAACAACAACAAGAACAACAAAAACACGACTACTACAACAACAACAACAACAATAACAACAATAAACAACTCTTTCCAATCATCATATACATGAAAGTGACATAGCTGGTCTATCAATATGCCAAAGACTGATGAAACGTCACTGTGCGGACGACACCTGGGTTTCCTTTTAAGTACGTTCCCACCCACCCCCACACTCACTATGGCCCACCACCACGCCTTCTCAGCCATTCTTGGACTTTTTCTCTACACAGCTTAAAAAACGAATGGTTCAAAACTTAAAGCAACGATAGCAATGCCACATAGGTACATGAATTAGGTCATTCGAAAGTTAACCACTGCCGAATGCACAGTTACAGTCTGCTATGGACAGTGTGACCAGTGTCACTACACACACACACACACACACACACACACACACACACACACACACACTTTCTCAGTCTCTCTGTCTCTGTCTCTGTCTCTCTCTCCATCTCTCCATCTCTGTCACACACACACACACACACACACACACACACACACACACACACACACACACACACACACACACACACACACACACACACACACACAGACCTAGTATGTTATTTATTCCATAAGAGAGAAAAAAGCACAAAAACTCTCCAGAACAAGAGTGACAGGATAAAAGGAGACTTAAGGGCAAGAAAACAAACTAATGGCGACAGCAAAGAAAGACAGAACAAGGCAGAGTCAACGTGAGAGACGGGAAAGAGGAAATTACTTGCACAGAATTCCCCCAAATGGCAGAGAGACACTTCACATCGAAACAACGCGCTGTACCCCCAGGAAAGCAATTACGCCAGGAGCACCCCTAACATCATTGGGTCTGGAGACAATGTAATCTAGATGTGGCTTATCTTTAAGTACTGTAAGTAAATATTAAGAAACGTGATTTATCATAGGCCATCCAAACACACACACACACACACACACACACACACACACACACACACACACACACACACACACACACACACTGTAGCCTCGTTAATAGGGCCCAGCTGCCAACAGGCAGTCCTGTGGACCACGCAGGGTTCCCCAGCCCAGGTTACAGCTCAGCTGACCAGACTGGGTTCCCACATTATTATAGCCCCCTGACCACACAGTGTTCCCATATTATTATAGCCTCCCTGTTCCCACACAGTGTAGCCCATATTACCTGGTTCCCACATTATTATAGTTGGTTGGCTACAGAGAACGTCGCTGGTTCAGTTGTTTTTTTTCGTTGTAGCACGGAAAAGCTTCGTCACTTCTGTGGTTTGAAAAAATCATCTTAAATCTAGCAATTAGCTTTTCTAACTTCTTCAGTATTTCGTGTCTTTCGTCTTCCATGGTGAAGAGGACTATTGTGTCATCCATGACAGATTTTAGACAGGTTATTTGGTGGCCATTCCTGGGGCCTTGTGAACTGTACTGCTTATGGCTTCTCTCCAGATGACCTCAATTGCCAGCGCAAACAATACTGGAGATATTGCAGAGCCCATTGTCGTGCCAGGTTTCATCGTGATCCAGTCTGTTGTGTGTGTTTGTGGAGAGCCTCACTGAAAACCTGCTGAAGTATTTATTCGGCGTTTATCGAATATTCTGTGGGACTTAATACGTCTTGATGGACACTTGATGAACTGATCCATGCGCGTTTGCTAAATGGAGCCGCACCACGTCGAAGTCACTTTTCTCTGCTTTGCTCTCGGGATGGCGCCCAAGATCCCAGCAGCATGTTCTGCACAGCCAGACCACTCCCGGGAAGCCTCTTCTGTGGACAGTCTTCATTCAGCCTGGCCGCCACAACAGCTCTCTGGGACCTCCCGTCCTCTTACCCTACCTGCTGAATACCTACATGTACATCCAGCCATAGTAGTAGAAAGAAACT
>JADBJO010012296.1:0-7500 GCA_016801955.1 Conus betulinus
GAGAGAGAGAGCGAGAGAGATAGAGTATAGAGAGTTTCTCATGGCCATATCGTTTCAGTCTGCTGTACCTTCCCATGTCTTTTGTATTGAAAAGCCTAAACCACACACACACACACACACACACACACACACTACCCACACACAAGAAACACACCACACCCCCTATATATATATATATTATATTAATCACACCATTACTTCTATAATTCAGCTGTTGGCCCTGCATTCATAAAATATTTGAAGCTTTTTAACGCAGCGCATACATTAAAGAGAGAGCGAGAGAGAGAGAGAGATGGATACGAGAGGAGAGAGAGAGAGAGAGAAGTGAAGAGAGAGAGAGAGAGTAGGAGTTTTAAATTTAAAGATATGCTGATTCATCAATTTGAAATTTTCACTTCGTACCTTGGAATGGAGTTTATTGATTGTTCCTCCTCTCCTCATCCTCTCTCTCTCTCTCTCTATGCATCCTCATCTCTCTCTCTTCCATCCTCCGCCGTCTCCGGCCTCCTCCAAATCTCGCTCGGCCTCCTCATCGTCCTCTCTCTCTCTCTCTGTGTTCTTCTGTCGGCGTGCCTTCTGTCCCGTATATTCATCCCTTCTACATCTATTTTCTACTATACTATGAACAATCGGTCTGTCGACTATCAATTCGTCTGTGTGTTTGTTCGTCTCTCCGCCCTCTGTCCTCTCTCTTTCCTCCTCTAAAACACCACCCACACAACACACACACACACCACACACCACACACACACCACGCATACGCACGCACGCACGCACGGGCAACGCACGCACAGCATCACCAACGCAAGCAGCAAGCACCACGCACAACAACCACGGACGCAACACCCCTTCCTTTCCCTCCGCCCCCCGCTATGTTACTATTGTTAAGTTTGAAAATATGTGTGGTTGTGTGTGTGTGTGTGATGTGTGTGTGTGGTGTGTGTGCTGTGTGGTTTGTGTGTGTGTTCAGAGAGAATAGAGATGACATAAGGGAGGAGAGACCAGAACAACAACAGACAGTACAGATAGTGACGAGACCGATTGTCATAGATAGATAGTACTAAGAAACAAATGCCTCATGTTTCTTTGCACCGCGGGCATGTCATGCCCTGTCGGATCATCCATATGAGCCTCTGCAGATTCAGGCATGCACCACGTTTAAGGTGTACTCCCCAAACTAAACCTACTCTCCCTCCATTCATTTCGGGCCATCAAACCCCCACCTGCAGATGCCACCCCCCACCGGTGCCTAACCATTCAACGCGTGTCCTTTTGCAGACCAACGGCCCACGGTCAGCCCCCCCGTCCAGAAAAGAGACCCCCCGCCTCTTCCTCCCCCCCCCCCCCCCCCCCCCCCCCCCCCCCCCCCGAGCATGGGATCGCACCCCGACGCACAGTCGCCACGGACAACGTGGAACTGACCAACCTGACCGCGGCTCCACGACGGCTGGCCAGCCACTCCACCCCGCGCTCCCACTCCCAAGAAGAGGAGAGATGCTGACCGCGAATGTCGGTTGGTTGGCGGTGGTGGTGGCCGGTGCGCGGGTGTGTGATGGGCAAAGAAAATACCCCAACGGAAACACCCACCACCCCTCACCACCACCACCACCACCAACCACACCACCAGCAGTCACACCGAACCGGGCAAAGGGTCGGACATCTTCGGGCTGTGCTGTTCCGCTTGCCTGTCGCGTTTCCGCCCGGCGCCGGGAAGCAGGAGGAGGTGGTGGTGACTGGGCAGGGGGGAGGAGGAGGACCGGTGGAGGAGGAGAGCGACGAGGAGGAGAGCGATGAGGAAAAAGGGGCACACGAACGGGCACACGGCCATGGCAAAGACAAACTGGCATCGAGTACTGCTCCGTGACGGATGTCCCCAGGCCCGCCCAAATGCGCGGTTTCTCATATTTGTTTGCAGGTTAAGAGCTGGAGGTGGAGTGGTGGGATGGTGGGATGGGGGGTGGGGGGGAGGGAGGAGCGTGGGGGGTGGGAAGTGAGAAGAAGGGCATGCTGGGTGGTGGGGTGGGTGGGGGGGTGGGGGATCGAGGAAATGGGAAGGAGGCGGATACAGGGGACAGAGAGGAGGCACAAGGGAGGAAAAGGGGCGGGGGGGGGGGGGGGGGGGGGGGGGGGGTGAGAGGTGGGGTTTAGGAAGGGGGGGGTGGTGGTTTGGGGGGTGGTGCGGAAATCTTCGGCCTTCCTATTGCGATTGGGGAGGTGCGGAAGGAGAAGGGGACTGGAGACACGTGCCACGCACACCAACAAACATTTTATATGTATGCCTATCTATCATCTATCTAAAGGGGAGAGAGAGGTGGGTGGGGGGGGGGGGGGGCAGGGGGGGAGAGAGGAGAGACCGACAGAGCGGAGCGAGGGAGAGGAGAGAAGAGAGGACAGAGAGAGAGAGAGACACACGAGAGGAGTGACAGAGAGAGAGACAACAGAGAGTGAAAAGAGAGAGATAGAGAAAGTTGAACGAGAGAAGAGAGACGAGAGAGAGAGAGAGAGATAGCGAGAGAGAGAGAGAGAGAGAGAGGACCGATAGAAAGAGTGAGAATTATAGAAATATAATGATAATGTGATGATGATGATCACGGGATAACTTAACAACTAATAATGGAATAATACAATTATATTGAGGATAGAGAAAGTGAAGGAAGAACAGAGAACAACAACAACAAAAGAAGAAAGAAAAAAAAGAATCTTCAAGAGGATGAGGAGGGATAGGGAAGAGGAGGAGGAGGAGCGAGAAAGAAGAAGAAGAAGAAGAAGCAGAAGAAAAGAAGAAGAAGACTAGAGGAGAAATGAAGGTTAAGGAGGAGGAGAAGGAGTTAGAAATCCGAGGAGGAGGAGGAAGGGGGAGGAGGAGAGGAGGGCTCTTAGAGGACACTTGGATGAAGGATGATGCTAAGGGCATAACCAGCCCCCACACACTTTTCAGAAACCTGGACCTATTATGTATTTTTTGCTTGCACGTATCGCCATAATAAAAATGTATAGATCCCTGGCAATTACTTGCTTCGAAACCCGGGGTGTTCAAACCTCCCCCCCCACCCCCCCGCCCCCTCTCCCACACACACACCCGCACTGGAATGTTAAACAAATCCTCAGGTTCGGTGGGAAAAAGAAAAAAAAAGAATAATAAAGTAAAAGCCTGCACGCAGCGCGTTTATCAGCTTTCTTGAACGGAATGAAAAGAACAAAAAACTTCATATCGCAAGGTTACACAAATATCAAGTTTGGTGGGCTTATAAAGAAGGAGAAACAACCCCCCACCGCCCCCTCCTTTCTCTTTCCTCCTCCCCCCCCCCCCCCTCACCACCTCACGAGAGCTCTTGATCATCCCACCCTCCGTTACATTTAGCCCGGTCGAACAAGGCAGTAAATGTGTTTCTTTATCTGTTTCACCCCGTAGTGAGTGTTTTTCAATGTGTTGTTTATTGGTGCGGGGACAGGGTAAAGGGTGAGTTATGTGGAGGGGGGGAGGGGGGGGGGTGGGTTGGGTTATTGGGAAGGCGGGAAGGAGAGGCGGAGGAGAGGAAGTAGGAGGGGTGGCGAGAGAGTACTTTCACGGAGGGTAAGGGGTGGGAAAGGTCGTTTGAAAATCAGAGCGCAATCGCGTTTTTTTGGGGGGGAGAGGCAGGGACGGACAATTTCAGCTGTAAAGATACATAGTTTGTTCGTTTGGCCCTTTATTGAAATGGGATGATAAACGAGAGAGTAATCATTATGAATCCTAAAACGCAGATCTTCATCTCCTCGTCAATCACTCTCTCTCAGCCTCCTCAGCCTCTCCACCTCCCTCATCTCCGTCTCATCCGTCCTCCCCAGCTCCCTCCTCCTCTCACTCTACACCCGTTGCCAACAACACCTGCGGAACACCCCTCCACTTCAGTCTCTAGGGGCCCCCTCCGTTCTCATCTCTCTCACTCGGGTCTCAGCTCCATCTCTCTGCTCGCTTCCTCTCTGTCCCTCTCGGACTCTCCCTCCTCCCAGAACGTCGAAAATCCACATTCTCCGTCTCCCCGTCTCAATCATGCATCTCCAACTCCTCTCCCTCATCTCTCAAAAATCCCAGATCACGCTCCTCCTTCTCTCAACTTCCCAGTCTCGAAACCGTCACCCTCATCTCTCTCTCTCCTCTGGTCCTGTAAAAGTGGCAAGGTTTCATCAGCGTTTCCCCCCCCCATCCAGCAGTTACGATGCGTCGACGTAGGACCAGAATCTTTAGGGGCGAAAAAAAACATAATGTTACAATAGGCTCGTTCCATCCATCTTCAGAGAATGCGTCACGTTGAGCTGCAAAAGTGTCGTACGTCTGTTACTACGGGTCTGCCTCTGTGTTTCACCATTCACAAAAACAAAAAAACAAAAAAAAAAAGGAGCCCTCGTATGTTTAGGGTTCGGCTATATCAGTAGCCGTTGACACACCAAAGAGCCATGGATAAAGTATTGGGGCAGATTTTTATTTTTTTTTTAATTGCTTCGTCAGATAAAGTCATTTATAACATCCCAGGGGGGGGTGGGTTTCATAATTCTGCGTCAAGTGGTAAAACAACCAAACAATAACATTCTTTGCACGCTGTAAAAACCAAATAACTATGGTTCATAACTTGCCCCTGCTGCACAATAACCAGAGTAAAATTCTTTGCAGTCATACTCTTCCGCCTATAAACAACAAACCACTCATCTCTTTCGCCTTATAACTTGCAGCCAGTCGTAGTCTTCATCCAGTGAACAACAACCAGTCATCATCCTCATCTCTTTATAAACAACAAACCAATCATATGCTTCATCCTAAAAATAGCAACCAATAATCTCTGCTCTGTAATCAACACAATCCACCATGTTCTTCACCTTACCAACTTTGAACAAATACTTGTTCTCGACATTTTAATAAACAACCCATCGCTTTCGTTTTCCTTACGAACAAGAAACCATCGTCGTATTCTTCGCTCTACGAATAACACCAATGGCGCTGTCCGTTGCAGCAAGTGCTTCTCAGCATCAGTTCCACCATCTCCATCCCTCTGATCGTCAGTGCGGCCATCTGCGCCGGGGACCTGACCTTGGTGAAGTCCGAGATCATGTCCACTCCTTCCTCTTCATGTGTGGGGTCTGCACCATCCTGCAGGTTCTCATTGGGGTCAGGTGAGATCCTTCTGCTTCGTCTCTTTCTCCTCCTCTTTCTCCTCCTCTTGCTTCTTTTGTGTACCTCTTTCTCCTCCTGTTTCCTCCTCCTCATTCTTCTCCTCCTCTTCCTTTCCTCCTCGTCTTTCTCCTCCTCTTTTCCTCCTCTTACTTTCTTTTGCGCCTCTTTTCTCGTCCTCTTTCTCCTCCTGTTTTCCCCTCTTACGTCTTTCGCCTCCTCTTTCTTCTTCTCCTCTTTCTTCGAATCCTCTTCTCCTCCTCCACCTCTTTCTCCCTCCCTCTTTCTTCTCCCCCTTCTGCTCCCCCCTCTTCCTTCTCCTCTCCTTTTCTCCTCTTTCCTCCTCCTCCTCTTTTCTCCTCTTTCTCTCCTCCTCTTTCTCCTCCTCTTTCTCCTCTCTTTCTCCCTCTTTCTTCTTCTCTTCCCTCTTCTCTTTTCTCCTTCTCTCACCTCCTCTTTCTCTTTCTCCTGTACTTATTCTCTTTCTCATCCTCTTCTCCTCTTTCTTCTCCTCTTTCTCTTTCTCTCTTTTCTCGCCCTTTTCTTCTTTCTCCTTCTCTTTCTCCTCCTCTTTACTGTCCTCTTTCTTCTCCCTCTTTCTCCTCTTTCTTCTCCTCTTTCTCCTCCTGCTCTTCCTCCTCCTTTTTCCCCTCTCCCCTCCTCCTTTCTTATTTCTCTTTCTCCTCCTCCTTTCGCTCCTCCTCTTCTCCTCCTCTTTTTCTTTTTCTTTTTTTCTTCTCCTCTTTCTCCTCTTCTTTCTCCTCCTGTTTTTCCTGCTCTCTCTCTCTTCTCCTCTTTCTCCTCTTTCTCCTCCTCTCTCTTCTCTCTCCTCTCCTCTTCTCCTCTCCCTCTTCCTCTCTCTCCCTCTCCTCCTCTTTCTTTCTCCTCCTCTTTCTCCTCCTCTTTCTCCTCCTCCTTTTTCTCCTCCTCCTCCTTGTTCTCTTACCTATTTTTCTCTCTCCCCCCCCCCCCCCAACCTTGTATTTTGTGCCAAGCATCTGAGTGGGGCCTGCACCACTTGACAGATTCTGATCAGTCAGTGGAGATCATCTTCTTCCTTCTTTCCTTCCCGTCTCCTCCCCACTCTCCTCCGTCTGCCTGCATTCATTATTTTGTGCAGGACATGCGACCATGGTGAAAACAGAGGTCATTGTCCAAGCTTTGTCTGTCAGGGTTGTTTGAACCTGGTTCTTACCGCGGTCAGCCCAAATCACCTTGCTTGTTGTCCGTGTCTTCTTCTGCTGCTGCTGCTGCTGCTGCTGCTCCTCCTCCTCCTCCTCCTCCTCCTCCTCTCCCTAGCCTTCTCATTCCTCTTCTTTTCCTGAAAAAAACCATTTCCTTCTCCTTTCCTATTTTCTGTTCTTGCTGCTCCTTCTTCTCCTTCTCCTTCTCTCCTCCTCCTCATCGTCGCCAATCTCCTCCTCCTTTTTCCGACACCTTCCTTTTTTTTTCCTTCTCGTTCTTCATCCTTCTTTTCCAACTTCCTCATTCTTTCCTCCTCCTCCCTCTTCTTTTTCCATTCTTTTCATCCATCTTTCTCCACATTTTCATCCCTCCTCCTCCTCCTCCTCCTCCTTCTCCTCCTCCTCCTCCACTATAACTGGTCTCCTACTCTGCCACAACCCCCCCCCCCCCCCCCCCCCCCCCTGCCCCCGCTTCTTAAATTTTTTTCTTCTCTCTCTCTCTCTCTCTCTCTCTCTCTCTCTCTCTCTCTCTCTCTCTTATCAGTCTCGTCTTTCTTCCTCCTTCTTACATTCTCCTACCCTCTCCTTCTCACCCTTTCATCCTTCTCCTTTCTCTATTCTTCTCCTCCCTTTGCTTCTCCTTTTTTTTTCTTCTTTGTCGCCGTGTTCATCCTTAGGATATCTGACCAGGTCGAATTCAGCGATATTGTCCACGCTTAGCATCTTCAACGAACGATATTTGACTGTCGTCCAGATTGTCTTCGCCATCAGTAAAGAACCTAGATACTCTTCCTGCCTTCTTCTTCTTCCTCCTTTCCGTCCTCTTCCTCTTCCTTTCTCTCTCTCTCTCTCTCTCTCTCTCTCTCTCTCTCTCTTCTCCTCTCTCTCTCTCTCTCTTTTTTATTCTCCCTCCTACTCTGCTCTCTCTTCCTCCTCCTCCTCTTCTCCTCCTTCTTCTTCCTCCTTCTCCTCCTCCTCTTCCTCCTTCTTCTCCTCCTCCTTTCCTCCTCCTCCTCCTCCTCCTTCTCCTCCTCCTCCTTCTCCTCCTCTTCCTCCTTCTCCTCTCTCCTCCGCTTCCTCCCTTCTCCTTCTCTTCCTCCTTCTCCTCCCTCTCTCCTCCTCTTATTCTCCATCTCTCTCTCCTTCTCTTTCTCCTCTCCCTCTCTCCCC
>JADBJO010012296.1:12500-27500 GCA_016801955.1 Conus betulinus
AAACAAAAACCGTAGGCAAACGAATCACAAGACAAACCACGACGCGTTTTGACCTCTCAGGTCTTGTTCAGGCAAGAGACACAACACTCAGGACACACGAAGTTGAACGAGCAATCCCTTCTCTTTAATCAACGCCCATCTTGCGCTGAATTAGATTAAGACAAGAGACTGCTCATTCCTTTTTTTCATTGTCCTAAGCGGTTGTGTATCTAGCCTGAAGAAGAACTAAGAGGTCGAAACGCGTCGGTTTTGTCTTGTGATTCGTTTGTATACGTTTTTTTTTTTTTTTCGGAGCTTTTCCAATAATTTTTCAAATAAATTTAGCGTGATGAATCATTGGCATATTTGGCAGACCAAGGGTGAATCACTTTTGTGCTGCAACAGTCGCATTATGCGAATTGTGTTAATGCGACCGTATTATTGCGAAGCGAAGCGACGCTGGGATTCGAAGCGAGTTGTGTGACAGAAAGTTGTGTTTGTATTGTGATGAATGTATAGGCGTTGTATGTCGTAACGTTTCGTTTCATATTGTGTTGAATTGTGTTTTCTTGTATTGTGTGCTGTGGTGTGGCGTAAATTGTATTTAATATGGTAAATAATTAGAATATTATGATGCGTATATTGTGCAAGTGTGATATTGTATTTTGCAGTTGTGATGACTATTGTGCCATGTTATGTATCGGATTCTATTGTGTTGGTCTGAGCTGTGTTATATTATGTTGTGGTACTATATCGTAATTTCTCATTGTGATAAAATGTATTCCATTTGTAACACTCGGTATTGTAATGCATTGAAGAGACTGGCAGTGAGTTTTGCGCTGTTGTGTTCGATGTAGAATTGTCTTTCTCTCTACTTCGCTGAATTGTGTCATATTTCTACAGAACATTGTTATTGTTGTTGGTGTTATTGTCGTTATGGTTTGTGTTGCTTTTTTAATTTGCCTGTGATTGTGTGGTAATCATCTCTATACTGCTTCGTTTTCTCTTCTTAGTCCTTTCGTTTTTCCTCCTCCTCCTCCTCCTCCTCCTCCTCCTCCTCCTCCTTCTTCTTCTTCTCTTTTTTTTCTCTTCTTATTTGTTTTGCCCTTTACGTTCATCTTATTCAAACCTCATCATTTTCGTTCACTTTTTTCATCCTCGTCTTTATCTGGCTATGTTCTTCTCTGGTTCTTTTCGATAGTCGTCATTACTCTTCCGTTCATGTTACTTAACAGGACAGTGGGTCTGGTGTTCGTCTTCTCACTCTACATGCGAAACATCCGGGTTCCTTTCCCATCATGCAACCGGAAGAAAGGCTGCCGCTTGCTCCGCTATCCCCTGTTTAAACTACTTCCGGTATGTCCAGACTGTCGTATAACTGAGTGGCTTTAAAATAGCGTAGGTGTGCTGGCATTGAATTAGGTGCTTTAGTATATCTGAAGTAATTTGGTATGCTTCGATGTTTTGATGTAGCTTTGGTGTTTTTGTTTTGTTTTGTTTGTTTTGCTTTGTTTTCTATTGCATAGCTTTAAGTTTTTCTATGTAGCTCAGGGGCATAGGTATAGCCCAGGTGTTTGGGTATAGCTCCGGTATTTTGATATAGATTTAAGTGCTGACGTGTAGCGAAGGTCTCGTGGCGTCGCGAAGAAGCTATAGTACAGCTTGGGTGTTCGTATTTGTAGTATGGGTAGGTGTTTTTGGTATTGCGGAAATGTTTGGGTGTAGATTATGTATTTCAGCACGGATTAGGGGCCGTAGCACAGCTCAATATTTTCCATGGCTTCGATGTTTTGGTACAGCCAAGGCAGTTTTGTTTAGATTATGTGCTTTAGTATAGACTAGGATATTGGCGTACCTCAGCAGTTTTTGGCATTACTTCATTGGTATTTTTGTTTGTTTCGTTTGTTTTTGATAGCGTTGACGTTTTGTTGTAGCCTAGATAGTTTGGTGTAGTTTTAGTATTTTGTAATAGCTTCATTGTCGTAGGTAATTATGTACTTATTTGTTTATTTACTCATTTATCACTTATTCGTTTATTCATCTATTGATTAATTTATAGATATGTTTGTTTGTTTGTTCGTCTGTTATAAGTTTCCTTAGTGTGATTCGATTATTATAGAACATACATTCATCTGTCTGTTTGACTGTTGAGTTATATTTATTGATTCGTGTGTGTATTATTTTGATTGGTTCTTCTTTCTTCTTTTTTTAAATCGCTCATCAGTCTTGATATCAAAAGACAAACAGGACAGATTCTAGGTGAAAAGGGGGTGCGGAGGGGTGTCATTTTTTTTTTTATTAGCAGGGTTTGTGGTTGACAGGCAGGTTTTAAAGGCGTAGAGGGGGCGCTGGAGGGCGGAGAGGGAAAGGGGTCCTTTAGGGGGGGTCCTTTACCCTTGATATCATCTTGTTGTGTTTTGTTGTCTTATCTGTCTTAGTCAGCAAAGGGTGTGTGTGTGTGTGTGGTGTGTGTGTGTGTGTGTGTGTGTGTGTGTGTGTGTGTGTGTGTGTGTGTGTGTGTGTGTGTGTGCTTCTCTGTTCCAGGTAATCATGGCAGTCATTCTGGCCTGGAGTTTTTTGCGCTGTGCTGACGGTCACGGACGTTCTGCAGGGGAAGGGGGTTCGAACCGATTCCAAAACCGAAGTATGGACTTGGCCAAGTGGTTCTTCTTCCCGTATCCAGGCACGAGGACTTTCTTCTTCTTCTTCTTCTTCTTCTTCTTCTCTCCCTCCTCCTTCTCTCTTTCTCCTCCTCTTCTTCTTCCTTCTTCTTCTTTTCTTCTCCTCTTCTCCCCCCTCTCCTCTTTTCACTTCCTCCTCTTCCCCTCCTCCTCCCTCTTCCTCCTCCTCCTCCCCCCCTCTCTCCTCCTCCCTCTCCTCCCGCCTCCTCCTTCCTCCTCCTTCTTCTTCTTCTTTTCTTCTTCTTCTTCTTTCTTCTTCCTTCTTCTTCTTCTTTCTTCTTCTTATTCTTCTCCTTCATCTTCTTTCTTCTTCTTCTCCCCCACCCGCCTCTTCCTCCTTCTCCTTCTTCTACTCTTCCTCCTCCTCCCCCCTCCTCCTTCTCTTCCTCCTCCTCCTTCTCTTCCTCCTCCTCCTCCTCCTCCTTCTCTCCTCCTCCTCCTTCTCCCTCCTCCTCTTCCTTCTCCTCATCCTCCTTCTCCTCCACCTTCTTCTTCCTCTTCTTCTTCTTCTTCTTTCTTCCTGCTGATGCATACGCACTGGTCTTGGTTGTGTTTCGTGTTTTGTTTTCTTTTCTTTTGTCGATTTTCTTGTTCGTGATGATGATGATAATGATGAAGAGGAGGAGGAGGAGGGCTGCTGCTGCTGCTGCTGCTGCTGCTGCTGATGATGATGATGATGACGCGATGATGATGACGATGATGATGATGACTCTTATTTTTGTTGTTTTCGGTGGTAGTGGTTTTCATAGTCGTTGTTGCCGTTGTTATTGCTGTTATTATTGTTTTCCATGTTGATTTTGTTCTTACTGTTGTTGATGTTGTTGCTTTTGTTGCTGCTGTTGTTGTTGATGTCGCTGAAATGTTTGTGTTCTCAATGATGTTGTTCTATTTGTTGTGATTGTTAATGATAATGCTGTTAATACTGTTGCTGATGTTGTTATTACAGTTATGGTTGTTGTTGTTGTTGTTGTTACCACTACTGCTGCTGCTGTTGCTGCTGCTGCTGCTGCTGATGTTCTTGTTAAACAAACCGTTTGTAGAGTGTAAAGTTAACTAGGCTGTGTAACCAGAGAGACATTAACGTTGTTTGTTGTTGTTGTTGTTGTTGTTGTTTGTTGTTGATACTGTTGCTGTTGTTGTTGCACTTTTTCAGACGAACATTGGTGGAGCGCATACTTACCCGGATTGTAACCAACGTGATGAATTGTTTGTAGTAGTGTTGGTGGTGTAGTTGCTGTTGGCGGTGGTGATGGTTGGTGTAGTTGCTGTTGGCGGTGGTGATGGTGGTGTAGTTGTTGTTGGCGATGGTGGATGGTGGGTATAGTTGTTGGCGGTGGTGGTACTGACATTGCTCTCCAGCCCGCCTGAGTGGCTAGGCTGTATCCAACATGTTGTCCTCGTCGTTGTCGTCGTCATCGTCGTCGTCGTCGTCGTCGTCGTTGTTGTTATACAACTCTGACATTGTGGTTGTCGTCTGCTGACATGTGATCAGCTTGACTCTCGTCTTGTTGTGTAGTTGTTGGTGGCTTTTTCCTTTTTCTTATACTTTATCTTCCTCTTCATGTTCTTTGACTTTTCTTTCTTTGGCTTTCTCCTTCTTTCTTTCTTTCAGCCTTCTTGATAATCGTTCTTCTTTCACTTTCTTTTTTTCTTCCCTGTCTTCATCTTCGGCGCCTTTTTTTTTTCTTCGTTTCTTTAATCTTTTTCTTTTCTTCTTTTTTCCTCTTTTTTTTTCCCTTTTTTTCTCTTCTCGCCTCTTTTCTTTTTTTTTTCTTTTTTTTTTCTTTCTTTCATTTTTGAGGGGCATGGGGGTAAGGGTCAGAGGGGTCTTCTTTCTCATTCCTTCTTTTTTTGTTTCCCTCATCTTCGTCCTTTTTTTTTTTTTACGGGGGGGGGGGGGGGGGGGGGGGGGGGGGGGGGGAGGTAGAAGTCTTCTTGTGGTATTTTCTTCCTCGTTTTCCTTTTTTCTTTAAAAAAAAAAATCAGCATTCACTTCTTGTTTATTCCTCACCCCCATTTCTTTGACTGCTATATATTTTCTTTTTACCATTCCTCGCTTTCTTTTTCTTCTGGTATTCTTGGACCTGACAGGAAGGAATACCTTTTCAGTTCATGTCTTTTCATTTTGTTTGTTTATTTATTGTTTTGTTTTTGTGTTTGTGCGTTTGTCTGTGCAGGCCAGTGGGGTTTGCCCACAGTGTCCGTGGCCAGCTTTATGGCCATGCTGGCCGCCACCATCACCTCTATCATCGAATCCGTCGGCGACTACTACTCTTGCGCGCGCATCTCTGGAGTTCCGCCCCCGCCGGCGCACGCGGTGAACCGGGGTATCGCCATTGAGGGGCTGGGCAGTCTGATCTCCGGGGCTGTGGGATCGGGCGGGGCCACCACCTCCTACAGTCAGAACGTCGGCTCCATCGGCTTCACCAAGGTCAGTCCGCTTAGAGCTGGTAGGTACAGGTGTCCCGACGCAACGCGAGATTTTTTGTTTATGGGTCGCACCACAACGTCAAACGCAAAACGCCTTTTTTTTTTTTTTTTTTTTTTTGTTTTTTTTTTTTTTTGAGAGTCACGCCACGGTGTCAGGTGCAACGGGATTTTGTTGTTTTTTTGTTTGTTTTTTTTGATGAGTCGCACCACAGCGTCAGACGCAACGCGAGATTTTTTTTATGAGCCGCAGCACACAGCGTCTAGCGCAAAGCGACTTTTTTTTTTTTTTTAATTAGTCACACCACAGCGTCAGACGCAAACGCAGTTTTTTTTTTTTTTTTTTTTTTGATGAGTTGTGCACCACAGCCGTCAGACGCAACGCAAAAAAATTTTTTTTGATGAGTTGCACCACAGCGTCAGGACGCAACGCAAATTTTTTTTTTTGATGAGTTGCACCACAGCATCAGACGCACGCAATTTTTTTTGGATGAGTGCACCACAGCGTCGGACGCAACGCAATTTTTTGTTTAATGAGTTGCACCACAGCGTCAGACGCAACCACATTTTTGTTGTTGAGAAGTTGCACACAGGGTAGGCAACGCAAAATGTTTTTGATGAGTTGCAGCACCGTCAGACACAACGCATTTCTTGGATGAGTGGCACCACAGCATCAGACGCAATGCAAGATATTTCTTATAGGTTGCCCCGTGTGTAAACTCGCTGGCATCTACATTATAGTTGCGGTCCAAGACGTTTATCACCCAACACCAATAGTTTGTTTTTTCCCAGTTAGGATTTAGACCTGCTCCTATTCAGACGCTATGGTGTGAGACTGGTGGATGGATTGATACCCCCCCCCCCCCCCCCCCCCCCCCCCCCCCCCCCCCCCCCACCCCCCCCCCCCCCCCCCCCCAATGCAAAGTATCTCTGGAAGTTTGCAGCTTGATATACCAGGCACTAGAGTTTCTTTCCGCAAGAATATGGAACTACTCCTAGTCAGGCACTGTGGTGTGAGATTGGTGGGTAGTTTGATGCTCCCCCCCCCCCTCCCCCACCCCCCACCATGTAAGAGATCTCCAGATACCATTGCCATTTTCAACAACTATCCGATCTTCAAACCCCCCCCCCCCCCCCAAACCTTCAACACTCCCCCCAAACCTTCAACACTCCCCCAACCTTCAACAATCATCCCCCAACCTTCAACAATCCCGCCAACTTTCAACATCCCGCCAACCTTCCAACAATCCCCACCCCCAACAATCCCCAACCTTCAACAATCCCCCAACTTCAAACAATCCCCCAACTTTCAACAATCCCCCAACCTTCAACGATCCCCCAACCTTCAACAATCCCCACCTTCAACAATCTCCAAACCTTCAACAATCTCCCAACCTTCTACATTCCCCCAACCTTCCACTATTCCCAGCCTTCTATGTTTCCCCAACCTTCCACCATCCCCAAGCTTCTACATTCCCCCAACCTCCACTATCCCCAACCTTCTACATTCCCCAACCTTCCACAATCCCCAACCTTCTACATTCCCCCAACCGTTCACTATTCCCAACCTTCCACATTCCCCCAACCTTCCACTATCCCCAACCTTCTACATTCCCATCTTACACTATCCCCAACCTTCTACATTCCCCGAACCTTTCACTATCCCCCTATCCCCAACCTTCTGCATTCCTCCAACCTTCCACTATCCGCAACCTTCAACATTTTCCCCAACCTTCCACTATCCCCTACATTCCCTTCTACTTCTACATTCCCCCAGCCTTTCACTATCCCCAACCATCAACAATCCCTCAACTTTCAACATTCCCCCAACCTTCCACAATCCCCAGCCTTCTACATTCCCCCAACTTTTCACTATCCCCAACCTTCTATTATTCACCCAACCTTTCACTATACCCAACCTTCAGCATTCCCCCAAGCTTTCATTATCCCCAACCTTCTACATTCCCTAACCTTCCACAATCCCCAGCCTTCTACATTCCCCCAAACTTTCACTATCCCCAACCTTCAACATTCCCCCAACTTTCACTATCCCCAACCTTCAACAATCCCTCGACTTTCAACATTCCCCCAACCTTCGCAATCCCCTAACCTTCCCAATCCCTTTCAACAAATGCCCCCAAACCTTCAACAAATCCCCCAAACCTTCAACAAAATCCCCCAACCTTCAACAAATCCCCAAACCTTCCACAAAGCACCCACCAATCATCAACAAATCCCCAAATCTTCAACAGATCCCCAAACCTTTAACAAATCCCCCCAAAACCTTCAACAAATCCCCCCAAACTTTCAACAAATCCCCTCCCTAAACCTTAAACAAATCCCCCAATCTCTCTCTCGTCAATCGTTCTACAAGTGGCCGGTCGCTGGGCCTACTGCACCGCAGGGCTGATCCCCCAACCTTCAACGAATCCCCCAACCTTCAACAAATTCCGAACCTTCAGCAATCCCAACCTTGCAACAAATCCCCCAAACCTTCAACAAATCCCCTCCCCCAAACCTTCAACAAATCCCCTCCCTAAACCCTTCTACACATCCCTTCCCCCCAAACTTCAACAAATCCCTCAAACCTCTCGCCTCCATCGTTCCACAGGTGGCCAGTCGCTGGGCCTTCTTCACGGCGGGGCTGATCTTTCTCTGGCCAGCGGTCTGTGCGGCAAGTTTGGCGCCCTGCTGACCATGATGCCGGACCCCGTGCTGGGCGGCATCGTCCTGGTCAGCTTCGGCATGGTCACCGCTGTGGGGCTGTCCACCCTGTCCTTCGTGGACCTGTCGTCGGGGCGGAACCTGTGCATCATCGGCTCCTCGCTCATGATCGGCCTGATGGTGCCGGAGTTTTGTGAAGAACAACCCGAATGCCATCGATACAGGTGAGTGGTGTGTGTGTGTGTGTGGTGTGTGTGGGGGGGGGGGGGGGGGGTGGTAGGTGTGTGTGTGTGTGTGTGTGTGTGTGTGTGTGTGTGTGTGTGTGTGTGTGTGTGTGGTGTGTGTGTGTGTGTGTGTGTGTGTGTGTGTGTGTGTGTGTGAGACCTTTTTGGTGGGTGGTGGTGGTGGTGGTGTCATTGCTTTTGGCATCTTCTTCCAGGAGATTATCATTATGCTTCCATCTACGTCCGGTTGGTTTGTTTTGTCTGTCCACAAGATGACGCTAAAATCGCTGAACCAATTTTTAACGAAATGTAATAGGACGGAATGCGTCCCAGAGATGAAAATATTAAACCCTGGTGCCAGTCCAACGCAAAAGTCAGATCCAGCATTTATTTTCTACAGTTCAAGACGGCAGTTTTTTTTTTTTTCATATTCTAATGATGTATGGATCTCGGTGACCTAAAAAAAAAAAAAAAAAAGGGGGGGGGGGGGGGGGGGGGGGGGGGGGGGGGGGGGGGGGGGGGGGGGGGGAGTGGAGAGACTGGTATCTATGAATTGTAAAATTTGGTTGGCTTTCAAAAAATGATATATAGTGTACATATTTTTAATTGTATAGGATAAAAGTGTTCTAGAATAATGTCTTGTAAAGAAATTAAAGCGCTGATGCTGCATCCGGTAGTATACAAATACAAAGAATACTATCTTTGGGACCAGGTGGAAATGGTCAAATTAATGAGAATGAAACGGGAAAGACATAACCGTGTCGTGATGTTTGTGTGGGATTCGAAGCGGATTTTGCTACGTACCTACTTCTACATTAAATCCCCTTCCCCTTCCTTCTGTGCTGAAATTGTACACCATCGTGTGCTGATGGAATGGGTGACACTCGCACTCGTGCGCTCACAAACACACGCATACACGTGCGCACGCGCACAACACACACACACACACACACACACACACACACACTCTCTCTCTCTCTCTCTCTCTCTCTCTCTCTCTCTCTCTCTCTCTCTCTCTCTCTCTCTCTATCTATCTATCTATCTCACGCGCGCATAGAGCATGCACACTTGCGTCGTAGTCGGACAACGTTCCGAAGAGGGAATGTGCCCGCTGAAGGTGGAATTTTAAACGGCCTCATACGCAAATTGTCAAACTAAAATAGGTGAAGCCACGGAACCAAGAAGATGGGGACGATTTCAAAAATTTCGTTTCACATAATTAGTGTGACTTTTTTTTTTTTTTTTTTTTTTTTTTTTTTTTTTTTTAAGAGAATCGCTCCTTTCTCTTCCTCCTCCAAGCAATATTTTCCGATGGCTCCAAATATAAAGAGAGGGTACGCCTGTTGCGTATATCTCTATAGCTCTCCCTCTCAAGAGATGTTTTAAGCACAATCACACAGGCAGCTCCAGCTACACTGCCGAGCTGATAGCGCTGGTCCGGGCTCTGTATGAAATGGTCTCTCGATCAAAACATAAAGAGCTCCCCCTTCTCTCAGACTCCTTTTGCTGGAGGCCATTGCTGGCTGCAATCTTGATCAAGCACTCTCAGCTGCTGAAATAGTTTGAACTGTACACCGCTCTGAAATCTGATGGATATACACACAGCTTTTTGCTTGCGTTCCCTGATCATGTCGGCATTCGAGGCAATGAAATGGTTCATCAACTTGCCAAGATGCCTCAAATGAAGAGTGGCCCTGATTCTCTGTCCTTGACACAGATCTGAAACCCAAAGCTCAGGCTCACGTCCAAGATCTCTGCCACGAGAATCGAACCCGTAGATGGATACCAAACTCGTTCAAATCTGTCTAAACTTAAAAAAAAAAAAAAAGAGAAAAAAAAGAAAAAAGTTGTTATCTCGTGCCACCGGTGGTCGTAAAGAAGGAACAGTCTTGTGCGTTTGCACACAGGGGACTGCTTTCACACCTGCTCGGATCGTTTGAGAGAGGCGAAAAAGCTCCGTGGTCCATTGCATGTGATGTGCCTAAACCATGTTATTTGATTAGTGTTGAGGAGGCTTACATACTTGATCAAACGTAAACACTGTACTACGGATTCCATGAAAACCTTGTTCAGAGTTATCACACTTGATATATGATTTTTGAGTTTCTAAAAAGAGAGAAAAAACAGTTTTCATCTAAGCTAAGAGTTTAGGAGCGAAAAGATGTTGACGTGTTCCTGAAAAAGAATCCGTATTGATCACTCGCATATATATATATATATATATATTTTATATTTTTTTTTTTTTTTTTTTAATCAATGTTGACAGTTGACAGCCCTGATATGGCTCTTGGCGGTCGGCTTGGCTATAAACAAACATGAACCACTAAACGCATGAAATCTTCATACCCCACCCCCACCTCCACCCCCTTCACCCGCCTGCCAATGATCAATAAACGTCTGAGAGTTCGCCCCACCTCCACCCCCTTCAACCGCCTGCCAATAACCACCTCCACCTCCACCCCCTTCAACCGCCTTCCAATCGCCCCACCTAACCCCTCCCCCCCTTCACCCGCCTGCAAATGATCAATAAACGTCTGAGAGTTCAAAATAGGTACCCCTGGCCTCGTCTCTCAGGTGTCGGAGAGAACGTGTGTTTAAACCAGGCGTGACTTAAAAAAGAGACCCGCGGGGTGTGCAAGACTGTCACAACAGGGTCTGCTGTACCATTTCACCCATGAAGGCTGTGCGTGGCTGTTGCTGGCGTTGTGTCCACCAACAACACGAGCCTGGATGTGGCTGTGAAAAATGGGAATAGGGGCATGGGGGGGGGGGGGGGGGGTTGGGAGCGAAAGAGGGAAAATCGGAGGGGGGGGGGGGGGGGGGGGCAGCTGCTGACACGTAAGAAGGCGTTGAGGTACTTGATGGTTTTACAGAACACTACGATAGATGACTCAGGAATTAGGTGAAGGTATTACAGTAATGTTGTTGTTGGTGTTCTTGTTGTTGTTGTTTGTCCTTCGCGGGTGAAGATGACCACGATTTCTGCTATCACTGGGTGGTGGTGTGTGTACAAAAGTGGCCGATCCTCGCATTGAATAGTCTGCTGCAGTGTGGACAGGGCAGACTTGGAGGCGAGCCAGGCTGAAAGGTGGTGTTGTTCTGTATGCTTGTTTTTGTTGTTGTTTTCTTTGTTTCCCGAAGCTGACTTTTTTGCTTCTGTGCCACCGTTCGCTTCCTTTCAGAGTCTTTCTCTCCGGATGTGATCATGGTGCGCCAGGTTGAGCGATCTTGCGCAGCTTCTTTCCAGGAGGCAGGGGCGATGCTACAGCCCTTCAGTGAGGCCTTCAGTGTGTCTTCGTAGCGCTTCTCTTGTCCTCCGTGGGAACACCTTGCCTTTCAGCAGCTCGGCGTAGAACAGCTTCTTTGGGAGACGATTTTCATCCACACGGCGTCTATGTGTGCTGCCCACCTGAATTGGAGAGAGTATCAGCATTATTGCAATCCATGAATGCTTTCCCTATAGGCCTTCTGAAGCACCTCGGTGCCTGATGCTTTGTACCGCCATTCAGTGTGCAGTAAGGTTCTGAGGTATCTCATGTGGGAAGAGTTCAGCTGCCTGCCATGTCGACTGTACACCGCCTACGTTTGACAGGCATACAGCAGGGACGGCATTGCAGCTCCACAACACACACTTTGAGCATAGTCTTTAGGCTTATTCCTCGTCGTCCTCACACTTTGTCCTGGAGCCTAGAGTACGGTAACCAGGTGATGAAGAGTGTTACTACTAACCACTTCCATGAACGACTCGTGTGAATGTTAAAGGTAAAAAACCTTTGACCAGGAACTTGAAGGCTTGTTGGGCACTGCCATTAAATGACCAGAGTGCCTGGCTGGCATGTTTCCAAACAACGTCACCAGGTACTTGAAGGCATTCACGGGCATTGCCACCTATGACCTGTGCGACTGCTACAGGTACCGCATGTGACCAGGTACTTGACCAGGTTTTGACGTGCGTGACTGCCACAGGTACCGCATGTGACCAGGTACTTGACCAGGTTTTGACGTGCGTGACTGCTACAGGTACCGCATGTGACCAGGTACTTGACCAGGTTTTGACGTGCGTGACTGCCACAGGTAACGAATGTGACAGGGTACTTGACCAGATACAAGGCGGTGCCGCAAATGACCTGCGTGACTGTGTTGCAGGTAACAAAGAGGGCGACCAGGTACTGAAGGTGTTACTGGGAACTGCCATGTTTGTGGGCGGTGTGGTGCCTTCTTTCTGGACAACACTGTTCCAGGTGAGCGTGTGCGTGTGTGTGTGTGTGTGTGTGTGTGTGTGTGTGTGTGTGTGTGTGTGTGTGTGCGCGTGTTTGTGTGTGTGTGTGCGTATGTGTGTGTGTGTGTGCGCGCGTTTTAATTATGCGCGTGCTTGCGCGATACATTTATTTTTCAATCGCTAGTATAAACAAACTTATTTAGTTACCTACTTTCCTTTCTTTCAGTTATTTACCACCAAATTAGCGCTACCGGTATTACACATTTGCGGGTACCGCAGTGACAAACCGCTGGGGTTCTCTTGTGTTACATCCCACGCCATTTCTACACTGGCTGCTTACAGCTGCTGTTGTAACATAACGACAGCAACATCGTTGACATAGCTGGAGCTGTTGTTTCAGCTGGTACTGCCAGTATCAGTCTCTTCGGCATCGACTGTAGTGACTGTGATGGGGAGGGAAGCGGGGGAAGAGAGTAACGGAGGTGGGGGAGTGGGCTGGGAAGCAGAGAGGTCGGACTTTGAGACACAAAGGGCAACGTTCAGGGGACGAAGTAACTGCACGTGTCTGCATGCACAAGAAGAACATTACTGAATGTGTTGGGCGCATTCAGAGCAGGTGTGGAACCTGCATGAACTTCGTACAGCAGACTCGGGCCAAAGATGAAGCAGGCAGAGGATTGGTATCTTGCCATGCTTCCCTCTTCTTTAGGAGTCCCGTTCGTTCACAGCAGGTCACTAACCACTTCTCAGCGCGCTTGGCGTAGCTGACCCCCCCCCCCCCCCCCCCCCCCCCCCCCCCCCCCCCCGCCTCAGCTTACCTAGCACCTATGCCAGCTTCTTAGTGTCTGCTACTCAGGGAGGTCGACCTACTCCTTGCACGTGGCCTTGCCCCACGCGAACCGTTGTGTGCGCGCCTCATACCTACCAGTTTGACACTATCAGAGATGAAGTGTAGTGAACGCTTTCATACCTACCAGTTTGACACTATCAGAGATGAAGTGTAATGAACAGACAGCTTTCATACCTTCCAGTTTGACACTATCAGAGATGAAGTGTAGTGAACAGAAAGCTTTCATACTTACCAGTTTTGACACTATCAGAGGTGAAACATAGTGAGCAGACAGCTTTCATACCTACCAGTTTGACACTATCAGACGTGAAACATAGTGAGCTACCAGCTTTCATACTTACCAGTTTGACACTATCAGAGGTGAAACATAGTGAGCAGACAGCTTTCATACCTACCAGTTTGACACTATCAGAGATGAAGTGTAGTGAACAAGCAGCTTTCATACTTACCAGCTTGACATCATCAGAGATGAACATAGTGAACAGACAGCTTTCATATCTACCAGTTTGACACTATCAGAGATGAAGTAAAGCGAACAGACCGCCAACAGGTGTACAGGAAGGAGACGGAGAGCCTATCAGCTGGCCAGGAAGTGGTGTATGCCTTCAGTGTGCCCAAAGAAACTCCCAGTGACGAAAAAGGTGAAGATGCTGCTCCTGGTCCCTCTTCATCTGTGCTCGTCTGGAAACAGCGACTCCTTAAACAGCGTCACTGTCTATGTTCGCACTGGCCTCTCGCCGCCATTAGGAAGGAAGATGCATCAAAACGCTGCAGAGCCTATTCCGTGTTGGCGTTTTGAGGTATACCATGCTGCTTCTTAAAAATGAGAATGAAATTAAACTGAATGCAAAAGACACGCTGAACAACAACTCACCAAGTGAGGCGGCGGCCATAGTCAACCCGTGTGCAAGATGGCCGTGCTTGGCACGACCCGGTTCAAAAATCCTGCGGGCTTCATTCCTCTGTGGCGTCATCAACTACGGCTGCCAGTGGCCATAGTAGAGAGCTGGGCCGATCCGGAAATTCCAACCCGTCGTTCCGCCGTTGGTGCAAACCGTCCGTTTCACGGTTCTCCGGGTAAGGGAAAGAACTGCGCTCTTGACTTTTCACTGAGGTATTCTCTCTTGGCAACATGGACGAAAAGGAACTTGTCAGTGCTGTTAGGACGAGAACATTTATTTACACAAAACGCGCGAGAAAAAGGATCGTTCCAACGGAGATGCTGTGTCAGCTGCCTCGGACAGTATAGCAAACGAGGTTGGAGGATATAGTAACGAGGTGTCATTGTGAGGTACTGATGAAATTTCTCAGGGTCTTTGCACAGTTTGGGGCATCAGATGGTGATATTCTCCATGGATGTGTCGCAGTTTGTTCACTGGGCGAACAGCGAAACGTCTTACACTTCATCTATTCCTCCTCCAGCACCACTACCACCACAACCTTTTTCTGCCTCGTCCACGCCATTTTGAAAGGGACGGCCACCGGCTACAGCTCGGATTACGCACGGCCACTTTCACGGGTCCGTCCTGCCGGGCGGGACACGGCCGTCAAAACCACGGCCCACGATGGCCAGTCCTGAATTCACTTGTTCTCAGAATACCCACCGATGGTATCACCCACAGTGTGGGAATACAAGCGTCATCACCAGACCTGACTGACGTCAGATTTCAGCCTGTAGAACTCGCCAGTGACCCTGTCCCTGCGCATCGTGGGTTTTCCGACATAGTGCTGTGTCTTTTCTGTTTGTGTCTTTCTTTTTGACACCGCCAAGCATGAACCCTGATGGGCATTTCAAAGAGAAGGATAGGAATCAACTTACAGACATCATGAAAATTGAGAACAATGCTTTTGCCCCCCCCCCCCCCCCCCCCCCCCCTATATATATATATATGTGTGTGTGTGTGTGTGTGTACCACCCTCTTGCTTTTAAGTTTTTGCCACGTCGTTAACGTAACT
>JADBJO010012296.1:30000-58986 GCA_016801955.1 Conus betulinus
GTGAAGACATGGGGGGTACACTTTAGAAAGCGAAAGAGGCAATCTTACGGTTTTTTTTTTTTTTTTTTTTTTTTTTAAAGATTTCGAGGTGTAAAATTCATTAAGCATAAAAAAAAAAAAAAGATTTAGAAAACGTACAGAGAAAATTCACTCTTTCTTCGTTTGTTTGTACATTTTTTTTTTTTCTTTTTTTTTTGGGTTTTTTTTTTTTTATTTCGTCCGTTTTCTTTCTTTTCCTTTTCTTCAAATGTTCTCTCTTCCTCGTTGTTTTTATTTCTTTACTTTTTTTTTTTTTTTTTTTTTTTTTTTACTTCCTCTCTGTTCTTTAGGTACTTCTTAGTTGATTCATTTACAATGTCCGACATCCACCAGCCTGTAGGTCCAGGGCGATCACCCAACGTTTGGCTGTTGTCCTGACACTCTGACCCAGAGTGGAACTGCCTGTTATTGGCGACCCGTTTTTGTCTGGCAGCATGCCAGAAAAGGGCAGGAACGGTCGGAGTCCCGTGTTTTTCTAGACCTACGCGGAAGATAACGGTGATGAGAGCGCTTTTTGTCTGATTGTGACCGTTGTTGCCTTTGTTGTTATTCAATCCTTGTTTATCAATGTGATCAACAGTGGAAATCTGTTAGGGGCCACCTGTTCATTCCATGATATTGTGTGTGTGTGTGTGTGTGTGTGTGTGTGTGTGTGTGTGTGTGTGTGTGTGTGTGTGTGTGTGTGTGTGTGTGTGTGTGTGTGTGTGTGTCCGAGTGTGTGCGCGCGCGTGCTCGTTCAGAAATTTACACATAATCCCGGTTTGTAGTCTCGCAGAACACTGGAAGATGGTTTGGCTCTGTTATATCACATCCAAGACAACTGTGGAATGTGCGAGCGCGCGCGCTCGTGTGTTTGTGTGCGTGTGTCCGTGCGCGCACGTGCGTAAAGTCGTTTAGAAACTTACGACTTAATTGTGTGGTTATTCGTTGGTATCATAGAACCGTACAAGACCGTTTCGGTTTGCAATTGATTATCTTACTATGACGTGTGTGTGTGTGTGTGTGTGTGTGTGTGTGTGTGTGTGTGTGTGTGTGTGTGTGTGTGTGTGTGTGCAGTGTAGTGTAGTGTAGTGTAGTGTAGTGTAGTGTAGTGTAGTGTAGTGTAGTGTAGTATTTTCTCAATCCATAAAGTGGGTATACCAACCAGTCACACACCAGGGAAGTGGGTGTGTTTTTTTTTTTACTTCTTTTTTTTTTTTTTTTTTTTTTTTTTTTTTTTTAACCCACTAATTCCGTAAACCTGATTCGTTTTCATATATATCCCGGCAAATGTTTGTCGTCAAAAAATGTTTTTTAAAAAACAAAAGCAAAACTATCAAAAACTGTGCCTGGATCATCTCAATAGTTAGCGTATGAAATAAAACTCTACATTTCATTTGTAGGTTTACGGAGATTATTTTCAAAATGTCGATTTAAAGTCTTTAGAAAGTCGTTGTAGAATATTTTAGTTTTCGTTTACATGATGGGATTTAGTCGCAAAATGCTCTGCATTCCTTCCATAAATTACCTTCTTAAAATGCATTTTATAAGTTTTTGGGTTGTGTACGTATGAAGTGTACTTTCCCAACTTTCAAAGTGGTTTCACAACAGTTTAGTGTGTGTGTGTGTGTGTGTGTGTGTGTGTGTGTGTGTGTGTGTGTGTGTGTGTGTGTGTGTGTGTGTGTTTTCCAGTCTATAAAATGAGTTTTTACCAACTGTAAAAGAATATAAAATGTGTTGTAGTTTTGTTCGTACTCTGTTTTTGCATAGATCCCGACATATTGTTACTGTCTAAACAATCTTTCAAATGATGTAGACTCTCTGAATTGTTGATTTAAAAAATAGACCTAAATATTTCGCTAGTATATTTCCCCACAGTCAATTTTTCGAGGTGTCGAAAATGGTTGAAAAAAAAAGTCCTTGTTCAACATTCTGTTTCGCTTACATGATTGAACTTTGTGTCAAAACGGAATACCTAATCTTTGCATTCTTTCCGTACATCATAAGCTTTAAAATGCATTTCAAAATTCAATAAATCAGTCTAGTGTTGTGAACGTTTTGTGTGTATGCGTATGCATGCGTGTGTGCATGTGTGTGTGTGTGTGTGAGAAGAGAGAGAGAGAGAGAGAGAGAGAGAGAGAGAGAGAGTGTGTGTGTGTGTGAGAGAGAGAGAGAGAGAGAGAGAGAGAGAGAGAGAGAGAGAGAGAGAGAGAGAGAGAGAGAGAGAGAGATTGTGTGTGTATACACATGCAACATTGCTAAGAACTTTGATATAATTCCAGTTGTATTCCAGACAGTAGAACTAACTATACATGATATGTTTAACGCATTGCTGGGATATTCTATGCCCTGGACAACTCTAAGTGTGTGCTCGTGCGCACATTATGCGTCCGTACATATCCTATTGCATTTCATGAAGTACCTTCTTTTCATGTATTTACCACCGGTCATCTTCGATCATCTTGAAAGGAGCCGCTGCCCATTCGTCCATGCTTAATTAAACCAGATCCGCCATCACCATGTTGTCATCTTGTATCTCGTATAATCAGAAATGTGGTTTAGCTCCGTCACCTCCAGCATCTTCTAGCTCATTGTGGCCATTCGTATTTTACCCATTCCTACCCTTTAAAGAGTGAAGAAGCTCCGTGGTGCATTCTATGTCATATTCTTTTAGAGAGTTGGGACTTGCATGATGTGAGACACAAACCTTTTACAGCAGAATCCATGAAAATCTTGTTCAGAGATGTTCCACCTGATGCGATCTTTGAATTCTTGAAAGGGATTAACATTTTTCAACGGATGTCAGATTTTACAGTGGAAATTTTTTTTTTTTGTTAACAAAACTTCGGGTGGGTTTTTTAGAAGATGTATTTTAAAGAGTTGTGTGAATGAATGAATGATTTGTGAGTTGATTTTAACGTGGTGACAGCCCTGATATGATCCTTTGCAGTCGGCTGGGCTGGAAGCAACATTACAGTACTTACTTTAGCTCATTTCAACAGTAGCTCTCGTGGAATGCTTGGACCTTGATCATGTCTGAACAGAAGGGCATACAGAAATAATCACACGAAAGGGTCAGTATCGCTGCTGACGCGTGCGTGCTGTCGTCTTTTTTTTTTTTTTTTTTTTTGATAACTCGCCGGAGGTTTTTTTTTCCCCCGTGTCTATTTTTTGACCGAGTTCTAAGCATGCCGGAATGCTTGCTTTTTGCTGCAGTTTTTTTTTTTTTTTTTTTTTTTTTTTTTTTTTTTTTTTTGCAGTGTGGTGGCGGTTGAGTATGAGGAGGTTTATGCAAAGAGCGAGGGGTCTGAGGATCTCATTCAACAAAACAGAAAGAACAACGTGAGCATATCAGAGGACACTGAGGTTCCAAATTTACGGACGTAAATCATTTGCTTGTGTGAGACTGCGAAGAAGTAGCTGTCATGGTTTTTTTTGTTTTTGTTGTTGTTTTTATTTCTTGCAGAATTCACTGGGGTTCTAGAGTTCTTGAAGACAAGTCGATCAAGCTCTTCATAATACAGTCAAACCTCTTTATAAGACCTTACCTTCAAGATGTCCAGAAAATTCGGTCTTAAATGGGAGGGGTCTTTTTATGGAGGTAGGCACCGACAGTTGTGGAAACAAACACTTTCTCACAGATGCACCCTGCTCCCAGCTTGCCATGAGAGTTTTTTTCTGATCTTTGATTCTGTTCTGAATCTGGGTCTGGCCAACTTCATAACTTCGAGCAATCGATATAGCAGTTTTCACCTCCACGACTTCTTTTTAATCACCTCCACTCTCTCTCTTCTAAGTTCTGTGGCTTTCTCTTTCGCGTTCCGCATGTTTTGCCTACGATCTCCGCCATCTTTCTTTTAACAAGGAAAGCGACTCTTGATTGGGGGGGGGGGGGGGGGGGGGGGGGAGGCAGGTCTGCCGTTGTTTCCCTTGACTCGTGGTCGTACACGAATGCGGCGATGGTCGTAAATGTCAACAAAACGGAAGTCGCAAGTCGCGTTGTAGAGTAAGTCGCTTAAGAGGGGTCGTTTTAATGGTAAAATGCTTTCGTGAAAAAAAAAAAAAAAAAAAAAATCAGTCTTAAACAAGAGGTCTCTTTACAGAGGGTCTTATAATAGAAGGTTGACTGTATAGACTTTTCAGCATGCCCAGGGCTGCCGTCTTCTGCCGGCACGTGTGGGTATGACTAATAGTATAATGCTTGTTTTCTGGTAACTCTTTCTGTTGCGAACTGATTTTTCACTACATTTTGGGATCATGAAGGGAAAGGTTCATACTTTCCAAGTCTGCAAAGGCACTTTTCTTTTTTCCTCTATTTTTTTTTTTTCTTCTTCTTCTTCCCATGACCCATGAGCTGAAGTCTTGCAGTAGTAGCAGTACTTAGGTCGGTTTCACGATGCGACTTTTAATGCATTTGTGCCTTCTTCTTCCTTCTGTGATCAGAGTTTGTAGAAGGAGGTAGGTGACACTATCGTTGATGTCCAACATGCCACTGTCGGATGTGTTTTGTTATTCATACATATCAACCACGTGCGGCGTGGGCGTGGTCGACTAGATGTGTACAAGGAAGAACTGTTTTTACGTAGAAATAAAGCTGAGAGGTGCAAGACGGGATCTTGGTGTGTGTGTCGTGAGTGTGAAAGAGTGGAGCGGTCGTGTTGAATAGGTCCAAAACGATCTAATGAAAAACGGCGGAGTATTACCCCCTCCTTATCCCCTTCCTCTTCCACCACTAGAGTTCTGGTGAGCCTCAAACCCGCTTCTCCGTCTTCTCTCCGTCAGTACGTCAATCGTGTGTGTGTGTGTGTGTGTGTGTGTGTGTGTGTGTGTGTGTGTGTGTGTGAGTGAGCAAGTGTGTGAGTGAGCAAGAGAGAGAGAGAAAGAGAAGACAGAGCGACAGAGAGGGGGGCAGCGAGAGAAAGAGAAGAGAGAGAAAGATAGTAGTGTGTGTGCGTGTGTGTGTGTGTGTGTGTGTGTGTGTGTGTGTGTGTGTGAGTGTGTGTGTGTGTGTGTGTGTGTGTGTGTGTGTGTGTGTATGTGTGTGTGTGTGTGTGTGTGTGTGTGTGTGTGTGTGTGTGTGTGTGTGTGTGTGAGCCAGTGACGGAGTGGGTGAGTGTATGTGTGTGTGTGTGTGAGCGAGTGAGTAAGAGAGAGAGAGAGAAGACAGAGAGAAAGACAGAGAGTGAGTGACAGAAAGAGAGACAGAGACAGAGAGAAAGTATGTGTGTGTGAGTGTGTGTGTGTGTGTGTGTGTGTGTGTGTGTGTGTGTGTGTGTGTGTGTGTGCTCTTGTGGTCACTTGTGGTCACTCTGTCTGTCTCTGACTCTCTGTGTGTGTGTGTGTGTGTGTGTGTGTGTGTGTGAGAGTGTGTGAGAGAGAGAGAGAGAGAGAGAGAGAGAGAGAGAGAGAGTCAACAAAACGCCTCGCATACCCGATTTGACAAACAGATCCCCCCCAACCCCCCCCCCCCCCCCCCCCCCTCTTCCCGCTAGATTGGTCATCTAACATATGCACTGTCTTCTATCTGTGACTGTGACTGTGTTCTTGCTTCTCTCATACAAATCCACAATTGTATAAGGTTCTCCAAATTTTTAGCATGGCGACTTAACAGCATACAGGGGAATCACTCGTTTGCTAAACAGTCATACTGTTTAGTGCGACAAGATTGTAAAGCGAAACCACATGGAGATTCGAAGCGGGTGAAACACACCTTGAGATCTGAACCTCCTGTTGTTGCTAATCACAAGCCAGGGGAACCTCGGTGACGTGGACTCACACAGAAGAGAAGAGACCCCCCCCCCCCCCCCCCCCCCCAACCCCTCCTTCCCCCTTCCTCTCCTCGCTCTAAAAAAAAAAAAAAAAAAGCAGTTCGAAAAAACACAATAGTAATTTTTAGTTTCACTCTTTCGCATCGGTAGAAACACAGCCAAACCGCCACAAAGAATTAACAGAAGATGTAGGCACATCTTAATAAACAGTTCTTTTTTAATTTAATATGCCAAAGCAAACACATCCAAATAAAATGAAAACGTTAAAGGATAATATGCTAAAGCAAACACATTAAAATAGAATGAAAACATTAAAGGATAAGTCGTGTGTGTGCGCGCGCGCGCGCGCGTGTGTGTGTGTGTGTGTGTGTGTGTGTGTGTGTGTGTGTGTGTGTGTGTGTGTGTGTGTGTGTGTGTGTGTGTGTGTGTGTGTGTGTGTGTGTGTGTGTGTGTGTGTCTGTGTGTGTGTTGTATGGTGTGAGTGTGTGTGTGTGTGTGTGTGCGCGCGTGTGCGTGTGTGTGTGTGTGTGTGTGTGTGTGTGTGCGTGATCTTTGTGTGTGTGTGTGAGTGTGATGTGTGTGTGTGTGTGTGTGTGTGTGTGTGTGTGTGTGTGTGTGTGTGTGTGTGTGTGTGTGTGTGTGTGTGTGTGTGTGAGAGAGAGAGAGACAGAGACAGAGAGAGAGAGAGGCGGCGAGAATCAACATTCCCACACACCGAGACACACGCACAAAAATACAACAGCCTCCCCCCCCCCCCCCCCCCCCCCCCCCCCCCCCCCCCCCCCCCCCCCACACACACACACACCTGTATCTGTAATCACCGCCCCTGTGACGAACAAAACGGCATATTCACACAAGACACAGGAAAGAACCATTTTAAAGAGGGAACGAGGGTGAACGAACAAAACGGCTTATTCACACAAGACACAGACAATAACCATTTCAAAGAGAGTTACGTGCTAAACGGCATATTCAGTCTCTCGTGTCATCAACACCCAAAGACCAAAAGGGCGTTCAGGAGAGCACAGCAGACTTCTGCACCGCAGGGAAGTGTAAGAGGTGTTAGAGGGGGGCAGGGAGGTGTTAGAGGCGGGGGCAGGGAGGTGTAAGAGGCGGGGGCAGGGAGGTGTAAAAGGCGGGGGCAGGGAGGTGGTGGCGGGGGCAGGGAGGGGGGCAGGGAGGTGCAAGAGGCAGGGACAGACAGGTGTAAAAGGCGGGGGCAGGAGAGGTGTAAGTGGCAGGGGCAGGGAGGTGTAAGACATGGGGGGCAGGGAGGTGTAAGAGGTGGGGGGCAGGGAGGTGTAAGAGGCGGGGGCAGGGAGGTGTAAGAGGCGGGGGCAGGGAGGTGTAAGAGGCGGGGCAGGGAGGTGTAAGAGGCGGGGGCAGGGAGGTGTAAGATGGGGGCAGGGAGGTGTAAGAGGCGGGGGCAGGGAGGTGTAAGAGGCGGGGGCAGGGAGGTGTAAGACATGGGGGGTAGGGGGGTAAGAGGTGGGGGCAGGGAGGTGTAAGACAAAGGGGCAGGGAGGTGTAAGAGGCGGAGGCAGGGAGGTGTAAGAGGCATGGGGCAGGGAGGTGTAAGAGGCGGGGGCAGGGAGGTGTAAGAGGCGGGGGCAGGGAGGTGTAAGAGGCGGGGGCAGGGAGGTGTAAGAGGCGGGGGCAGGGAGGTGTAAGAGGCGGGGGCAGGGAGGTGTAAGAGGCGGGGGCAGGGAGGTGTAAGAGGCGGGGGCAGGGAGGTGTAAGGCGGGGGGGCAGGGAGGTGTAAGACAGGGGGCAGGGGGGGGAGGTGTAAGTAAGACAGGGGGCAGGGAGGTGTAAGAGGTGGGGGCAGGGAGGTGTAAGATGGGGGCAGGGAGGTGTAAGAGGCGGGGGTAGGGGGGTAAGAGGTGGGGGCAGGGAGGTAAGACATGGGGGCAGGGAGGTGTAAGAGGTGGGGGCAGGGAGGTGTAAGAGGCGGGGGTAGGGAGGTGTAAGAGGCGGGGGCAGGGAGGTGTAAGAGGCGGGGGCAGGGAGGTGTAAGAGACATGGGGGCAGGGAGGTGTAAGAGGCGGAGGCAGGGAGGTGTAAGAGGGGGGCAGGGAGGTGTAAGAGGGGGGGGGCAGGGAGGTGTAAGAGGAGGTGTAAGGGGGCAGGGAGGTGTAAGAGGCGGGGGCAGGGAGGTGTAAGAAGAGGCAGGAGGGGCAGGGGGGTAAGGGACATGGGGGCAGGGAGGTGTAAGAGGCAGGGAGGTGTAAGACATGGGGGAGGTGTAAGAGGTGTAAGAGGCGGGGGCAGGGAGGTGTAAGAGGCGGGGGCAGGGAGGTTTAAGAGGCGGAGGCAGAGAGGTGTAAGACATGGGGGCAGGGAGGTGTAAGAGGCGGGGGCAGGGAGGTGTAAGAGGCGGGGGCAGGGAGGTTTAAGAGGCGGCAGGCAGGGGGGTGTAAGAGGCGGGGGCAGGGAGGTGTAAGAGGCGGGGGCAGGGAGGTGTAAGAGGCGGGGGCAGGGAGGTGTAAGAGGCGGGGGCAGGGAGGTGTCCGACACGGGAGCAGGACGGGGAGGTTGGTGGTTATACACCCAGGCTGTCAGCTGGCGGAAGGGCCGCTCACTACACAGTCAGGGGTTCCAGAGAGCGTAGGAAATCGCCCACCGTAGTTCTGGAACTATTTTTCACCTTTCTCTCTCTCTCTCTCTCTTTCACCTCCTCTGTGGCGGGCTTTTCCTTCAAGGTCATATAAACAACAGGGAGATCTCCCCCCCCCCTCTCCTCCCCCGCCGCCCTCTCTCTCTCTCTCCCCCCTCTCTCTCTATGTGCCAGGCAGGTATTTTTTCACACTGCCGTCTTCCAAATATAAAACTGCAGTTATAAAATGATGACCGACGTGTTGTTTGCTTCCGGTTCTGTTTTTTTCTTCCCTTTCTAAAAAAAAAAAAAAAAAAAAAAAAAAAAAAAAAAAAAAAAAATATCAGTATGGATTATTATGTTAACTGCCTCGCTTGAATAAAGATAACACTTCTGAGGTAAAAATAAGAGAGAAAAAAAAAAAAAGCTCCGGCGAGATAGCGAAGAAAAAGACAAAATGCCCTCTTTGGGTAGGGAAAGCCACTGCACGCACTATGAAAAACTTAAGGGATCGTAGAAGAAGCAAGTAAAAGTACCCTGGAAGGGAGGGAAGGGAGGGGAGGGGGGGGAGGGAGGGCAGGGAGGGGAGGGCAGGGGGGGTGGGCAGCCGGGCACCCTCTCTCTCTCCCCTCCACGAGATCACTGGAAAACGGAGGACACGCGACGCAAGGTCTGCCGCCTCTCCACCTGCGGCCGGGCCTTCCCTTTGGCCTGCCCTGCCAGGTAGATGGCTCGAATCTTGTTCAGCTCCTCCTCCGAGGTGGCGCGGGACTTGGGTTTGGCCGGGGCCACCTTGGCCGAGGACCAGGGCTGAATCGTGGCGCTGGCCAGGAGGACGTAGACCAGGGCCCCCACCCCGTTGATGATCGCCGCCACGTAGAAGGCCATGCGCCACTGGCTGACCGTCCCCTGGTTGGACATAGAGGGGGCTGGTGTTTCTCGAGCGAGTCTCCCTCTCTCTCTGTGTCTGTCTCTGTCTGTCTGTGTGTCTGTGGGGGGGGGGTGTGTGTGTGTGTGTGTGTGTGTGTGTGTGTGTGTGTGTGTGTGGTGTGTGTGTGTGTGTGTCCTGCACACGTTTTCTTTGTCATCGTGGAGACTTTTCCCTTGAAACTCAAGAACCATTCCCTGTCTATCAGACTAAAAGGCTCCATACTATCTTGATAACTTCATTAAAATGTGACGCATGTAAATGCGTAAACAATATGACTTTGTTTTGCTACACACACACACACACACACACACACACACACACAAACACACACACACACACACACACACACACACACACACATGCACGCACGCGTGCGGACCACACACACACACACACACACACAACACACCACACACACACACACACACACACACACACACACACACACACACACGTGCGCGCGCGCGTGCACACACACACACACATTACTCAATATCATTTTCACACCATACACGTCGGCAAGGAATCAATGAGAGTCTGGATCTTTGCTGGCCCCCTCAGCAAGCAACGCCCGAAAGAGCGCGTTCAACGGATCATCCCCCCCCACCCCCCCCCACCCCCCCCACCCCCATCCCCACTTCCACTAACCCCTCTACCCCCCCCCCCCCCCCCCCAACTCCCGTAATCAATTCCCCCAGAATGATGACTTTCATTTCTGGAGTAACATACGCTGTCTTTGGAAAGAGGCGACAAATGCCTTGCACGACCCAAGGAGCTGTAGGGGCGTGCGCCGTTCGTTTCTGTTGGACTGTTTCTTTTCAAGAACTAAAACTGCTTGGGTTCTATGCGTTCATGGGTGGTGAAGCGGAGCTGCCTTGTACGAGTGAAAAGAGAGGAGAGAGAGAGAGAGAGAGAGGAGAGAGAGGAGAGAGAGAGAGAGAGAGGAGACAGAGAGAGAGAGACAGACAGACAGACAGAGAGAGGACACAGAAGAGAGAGATAGGAGGACAGACAGACAGAGGCAAAGAGACAGACAGAGAGAGAGAGACGAGGCAGGGACAGACAGCCAGACAGAGAGGAAAGAGACAGACAGACAGAGAGACAGGGACAGACAGACAGACAGACGGAAAGACAGAGACAGAGAGAGAGAGAGAGACGAGACAGTGATGACAGTGAAGGGAAAGAGAGAAAGGACAGACAGACAGTGAGAGAGATTAAGACAATAGAGAGACGTTTGACAGGGACAGACAGAAAGACAAGAGAGAGAGAGAGAGAGAGAGAGAGAGACAGAGAGCGACGAGACAGGGACAGACAGACAGACAGACAAGACAGAGACAGACAGAGACAGAGAGAGGGGTGGGGTGGGAGTGTGGCACTAGTTCCGTGAGACGCGGCCTGGTATCTATCTCATCATTCTGCACGCCGTTTGTCGGCCAACCGCGATTCGGCCAACCGGGATTTCGCACAGCCGGGAGGGCATTGGTTAGACTCCCCCGCACCCCCCCCCCACCCTCCTTCTCCGGCCATTTTCCCACTCCCCCCCCCCCCCCCCCACCCCCCTCCACCCTCCTCTCCCTCTCTCTCTCTCTCTCTTGCCGCAGCTCACTAACGTCCGTGGGAGGCCCCCACAATGCCTGGGGCCACGAAGCGCCCAGGGTGGCCAGCTGTTGGTGATGCCGAAAGGGCGTGCGGCCCCCCCTCCTCCCCCAGGTCGCCCCTCCTGACCCCCCCCCACGCCCCCCTCCGAAAGCCCGTCATGCCCCCCGCGCGCACAGAGTGAAACACGGACACGTTTGAGCGTGCCCCTCCATGTAGGGCCGTACGACATGAAGGCCTCGGGACCCTCAGGCCTCTCCTCCTTTCCCCCCCCCCCCCCCCCCGCAGAGTTGGAGGGGAAAGCAAAGGGCAAGTACTAGCCCCCCGTCGAGAGAGAGAGGGGAGAGTCCCTAGACAGACCGCCCCACCGAGAGAGAGAATGACAGAGAGAGAGAGCCCCCCCCCCCCCCCCGAGACGAGAAGGGACAGACCCCCCCCCCCCCAGAAGAGAAGAGAGAGGGAGAGGCGAGGGGAGTGGAACCGGCGATGGGGAGAGGAGGTGAGAGAGGGACGTAGGGGGTGATGAGGAGAGAGAGACAGGAGTGTAGAGGGTGAGGAGGGAGGGAGAGAGGATGCCCCCCCCCCCCCGCCCTTTTTCCCCCTTTCCCTCCTTTCCTCTTTTTTTTTTTTTCTTTTCTCCTCCTTCGTCTCTCCACCTTTCTCCTCCTGGCCCTTTGGGGGCCGATCCCCGTTTCCTCTCCTCCGCAGCTCACTCACGTCCGTGGTCAAGGCGCCCACAATTGATGGGGGCCACGAAGGCCCGCAGGGTGGCCAGCGTGTTGGTGATGCCGAAGAGCGTGCCGGCGTAGTCCGGGCCAGGTCGCCGTGGTTGACCAGGTAGGACGCGAACCCGAAGCCCGTCATGCCCACGGCGCAGCACAGAGTGAAAAACGGCCACGTACTTGAGCGTGCAGTCCATGTAGGCCGTCACGACCATGAAGGCCGCGGGACCCATCATGCCTGGCCTGGGGGGGGTTTGTTTGTTTGGTTTTGGAGGTCAGAGTTGGAGGGTTACAGCAAAGGGCAAGTAGTAGCAGAGAGAGAGAGAGAGAGAGAGAGGGAGAGAGACAGACAGACAGAGACAGAGAGAAAGACAGAGAGAGAGAGAGAGAGAGAGGAGACGAGACAGGGACAGACAGAGAGAAAGACAGACAGACAGACAGACAGACAGACAGACAGAGAGAGAGAGAGAGAGAGAGAGAGAGAGAGAGAGAGAGAGAGAGAGAGAGACAGAGAGAAAGAGACAGAGACAGAGACGAGACAGGGACAGACAGAGAGAAAGACAGACAGAGAGAGAGAGAGACAGAGACAGAGAGACGAGACTGGGACAGACAGACAGAAAGACAGAGACAGAGAGGCAGAGATAGACAGAGAGAGAGAGATGGAGACGAGACAGGGGCAGACAGAGAGAAAGACAGACAGACAGAGAGAGAGAGACGAGACAGACAGAGTCCCTGTCTCGTCGTCTCTCTCTCTCTCCGTCTCTGTCTCTCTGTCTGTCTTTCTCTCTGTAACAACTAAGTTTTGAACAGATGCCAGACAGATGCCAGACTCCTTGTGTTTCTACCGCCATTGGTAGGGTAGGGGGGCACTAGGAATCTGGAGTGTGAAAAGTCCAGCAGACGACAGGAAAATGAAGGAGTCATGTGGATCGTGCTTGCATAGGAAGAGAAACGGGACATGAGTTCTGCCTCAGAGTCAGGTACTGGCATGGTATGGGTCAAGGGCTGGACTGTGTAATGAATATGGTTTGGTACTGGCTGATCTGACGACAAAAGCCAGGTGCAGCTTTGAGTATAATACATAACATATAGCATTTGGGGTCTAAACTGCAAACGTGGACGCGGATCTATTTTGAGGGGAGGAGATGGGTGAATGGGGAGTGTGTGCGGGGGGGGGGGGGGGGGGGGGGGGGGGGGGAGGAGGGAAGGGGGGGGATTAATTAAAAAAAAAAAAGGCAGAGGAAATGAAGGATGAACGTAGGAAGACTGGAAATTGGATCGAGAGGAAGGAAGGAAGGAAGGGAGGAATGCTGGTGGAACAGAGGGAAGATCTAGGAAGAGGAAAGGAAGGAAGGAAGGATGAAGTAAGGTAGGAAGACAGGAAGGAAGTAGGAAAGAGAGCAGGGAAGTGAGGAAGGCTGGTAGAACAGAAAGATCTAGGAAGAGGCAATGAGAAGTGTGCGAAATAAGGAAGACAGGAAACTATAAAGAAGACAGGAAACTTGAAGAAGCGAAGAAAGAGAGAAAGGACGGTAGAACAGAAGAAAGATCTGTTTGGAAGGAAGGACGGGGGTAAAAGATGAACGAAGCAAGGGAGGGATACGATAGTGAGGAAAAGAGGAGTGAAGAAAGAAAGGAATAAACGTGAAAAGGAAGAGATGAATGAAGGAAATACGGCAGCAATGAGGAACGTCTTGGAGGACGACAGGAATAAAAGAGGTTTTTAAAAAAAAAAAAAGGAATGACAGAAAAGAGAGGATAAAAGAAGCAAGGAAATGAGGAATGAGGGAGGGAAACAGGGTTCCTACAGACTCCCAATAACAAAATTCATGGAGTTTTCAAGGCGCTTTTTTTTTTTAAATTCAAAGGTACAATACATGGCTAAAAACTGAGGAAGTTACAAATTATCTCCCTTGGTTAAATAGCAGACGACAATCCGGGATCGCAACGATGTTGCAAAAAAATTGTATTTAAATAATTTTTCATCAACCTGAACGCTGAAAAATCAAACTGCCACTTCTTTTTGTCACATCAAAAAAATGTTTGGAGCCGATAGCTTGATTTTCAAAAGATTTTCAAAGAGGTTTGGTCAACACCAGCACATTTGATCGATTTTCAAGGGTTTTCAAGGCCTTGAAATTCGCTCTCATAACTCAAGGAGTTTCAAGGAGCGTACGAACTCTGATATTTATTTAGAAAGGAATGAAGGAAACGAAGAAAGAAGGTATGAAGGAGAAGAAAGGATACAAGACAAAGATAACAGATGGGAGACAAGGATATGAAGAAAGAAAAAGTGGGAAATCAGAAACACAGCAAAGAAAAGGGAACAAAGAAAGAAACAATGAAAGATGGAAGAAGCGCAGGGGAAACCCGTGGGGAAAAAAAAGGTAGTGAGAAAAGCAGCAATGGAGGAAGACAGGAACGAAAGAAGGAAGGAAGGGGAAAAAAAAAACGTAGCAAAGAAACGAAGAATAAAGGAGAAAGGAGGGAAGAGAGAAAGAAGGTGGCAAAGAAAGGAAGAATGAAGACAGAATAACCGAACGTGGAAAAGAGAAAAAGGAAGATAGGAACGAAAGCAGATATGACATAAAGGAGGAATAAAGGAATAAAGGACACGACGAACAATGATTTGGGGGGGTTGTAAGGAAAAGGGGAATAAAGAAAAGTAGCGAGGAAAGGAAAAAAATAAAGGGAGATGGGAAAGCAAGAAGGAAAGAATGAGAGCAGCAAGGGGAAAAAGTACGAATGAATGAAGAACAGTAAAAGGAATGAGGGAAGCCAGGAAAGGAGAAAGGGGGGGGGGGGGGGGGGGGGGGGGGGGGGGGGGGGGGGGGGGGGGGGGGGGGATGGAAGACAGGAATGAAGGAAGAAGAAACAAGAAGGAGAGGGAGGAAGGAATGAAAGGGAGAGGAATTGAGAAGAGGGAGATAAACAGGGTAGAAAGGGAGAGAGAGAGAGAGAAGAAAGGGAGAAAGAAGGGAAGGAAAGAAGGGAAGCAAGGGAGAAAGAAGGAGAGACGGAAAGACGAACAGAACAAACTGGACCAGAATCAGATGACGGAACTAGCCACCGTGGCAAAGTGGTTAGCGTCGCGGGCTCCTGGCTAGGAGGTCGCGGGTTCGATTCCTATCACAGTCTTGTGGGATTTTTCTGCCCCGACCGGTTGCCACCAAGAGCTGAGTTTGCCACGGCCTGCATTGAGAAGACTGGGACCACACAATCGAGTTTCGTCCTCTAAAGAGATACCTCTCTGAAACTGTTGCACAAATTTCCCTTGCCAACAGTGAAGATATCTGTATCTCTCGGGCCTGGTTGACGCTGGCATATATGATGAAAGTGTGGTGAAGAGTACAGCCCTGTCATGCAGTCTCAGACCGAAATGGAAATCTGCAGCATCATCTTCATCATTCTCGTCCTCATCGATCAGCTTAACAACGACAACAATAAAAAGAGTCTGAAATTCTGTGGCCTTCATGCCCTGCTCTGATGGTGACCTCAGGTTCGATGTCCTCTCCACGCCTATGGCTTTGGTTTCATTCCGACGGGGTCACCGGTACGGGCAAATTCATGGGGGGCTGTCGTAGGACGGACGTGATGGCGCCCTTCGGAGGGACAGCTCACTTACACCGGCTTCGCGACTAGGCAATTCTTGTCGTCAGGAGGGGGCTTAGTAGGTGGTGTCCTGTGTATGTTGGATCAGAAACAGGCGCCACACTGAACACCACCAAGTGACTCGGCAGCAGAGCAGTGTCTCCTCCGGTAGGGGGCTTCTTGACGACTTGATATATTGACTGCTCCGTCTGGATTTTTGCCGGTGTCACGACTGTGGGGCTGTCGGATCGGAATGAGCGGCGTGGGTGGCAATGCCACTGAGGTGGCACAGAAGACAGGACAGGAAAAAAAACAAATAAATAAAAGGAGTCAGACAGGGGGTACATAGATTGGGAAAAATAAAGGAGACAAGGGGGCGAGAGAAGGGAAGCAGTGGAAGAGGCAAAGACAGGAAAGAGCGAGGAGCGAAGAAGGAAGGAAAGAAGAAAGAAAGCAAGGAAGGAAGGAAGGAAGGAAACCAGAATCAGAGAAGAATGTCAGGACAAGGAGGGAAGAGAAAGGAGGAGGAAGAAAAGAAGGGAGAAGAGGAAATGATAAAGGCAGGATATTGGGAGACAGATTGAAGGGTTGGGTGGGGGAGAGAGAGAGAGAGAGAGAGAGAGAGAGAGAGTAGGTAAGAAGAAAGGAAACAAGGGACTGTGAAGGAAGGACAGAGCGTGTGTGTGTGCGTGCGTGCGTGTGTGTGTGTGTGTGCGTGTGCGTGCGTGCGTGTGTCTGTGTGTGTGTGTGTGGTGTGTGTGTATGTGTGCATGCGTGCGTGCGTGTGCATGTGTGTGTGTGTGTGTGTGTGTGTGGTATGGAGTGTGTGTGTGTGTGTGTGTGTGTGTGTGTGTGTGTGGTGTATGTGTGTGTGGTGTGTGTGTGCGTGTGCGTGTGCGTGTGCGTGTGCGTGTGTGTGGTGTGCGTGTGCCTGGAGTCTGTGTGTGTTTATGTGTGTGTGTGTAGTGTGTGTGTGTGTGTGTGTGTGTGTGTGTGTGTGTGTGTATGTGTGTGTGTGCGTGCGTGTGTGTGTGTGCGCCCACGCATGCGCTGATAACCCCCCCCCCCCCTATCCCCAGACTTCCTCTGGCTAACGCCGGGAAAGTGTTTTAGTATCGCTATCTCTTGTCACTTCCCACAATCTCTCTCAATCTCTCTCTCTGGCACTGACCTAAAAAGGCAAAGGACTTGCGGATGACCAGCATGTTGACGTTATGCTGAATGATGAAGTCGGACAACACCCCGGCCCCCATCACGGACAACCAGAAGACCAGGTAGGGCAGCATGGAAAACGCCCCGTGTGAGGAAATACCTTTCAGTTCACGTCTTTTCATTTTGTTTGTTTGTTTATTTATTTTATTTGTTTGTGTTGTGTGTTTGCGTTTGTCTGTGCAGGCCAGTGGGGTTTGCCCACAGTGTCCGTGGCCAGCTTTATGGCCATGCTGGCCGCCACCATCACCTCCATCATCGAATCCGTCGGCGACTACTACTCTTGCGCGCGCATCTCTGGAGTTCCGCCCCCGCCGGCGCACGCGGTGAACCGGGGCATCGCCATTGAGGGGCTGGGCAGTCTGATCTCCGGGGCTGTGGGATCGGGCGGGGCCACCACCTCCTACAGTCAGAACGTCGGCTCCATCGGCTTCACCAAGGTCAGTCGCTTAGAGCTGGTAGGTACAGGTGTCCGGACGCAACGCGAGATTTTTTGTTTATGGGTCGCACCACAACGTCAAACGCAACGCCTTTTTTTTGTTTTGTTTTTGTTTTGTTTTGTTTTGTTTTTGTTTTTGCGAGTCACGCCACGGTGTCAGATGCAACGGAATTTTGTTGCTGTTGTTGTTTTTTTGATGAGTCGCACCACAGCGTCAGACGCAACGCGAGATTTTTTTATGAGCCGCAGCACAGCGTCTAGCGCAAAACGACTTTTTTTTTTTTTTTATTAGTCACACCACAGCGTCAGACGCAACGCAGTTTTTTTTTTTTTTTTTTTTTTTTTTTTTTTTTGATGAGTTGCACCACAGCGTCAGACGCAACGCAAATTTTTTTTTGATGGGTTGCACCACAGCGTCAGACGCAACGCAAAATTTTTTTTTGATGAGTTGCACCACAGCATCAGACGCAACGCAATTTTTTTTTGGATGAGTTGCACCACAGCGTCGGACGCAACGCAATTTTTTTTTTGGATGAGTTGCACCACAGCGTCAGACGCAACACAATTTTTGTTGTTGATAAGTTGCACCACAGGGTCGGACACAACGCAAAATGTTTTTGATGAGTTGCAGCACAGCGTCAGACACAACGCAAAAATTTTTCTTTGGATGAGTGGCACCACAGCATCAGACGCAATGCAAGATATTTCCTTATAGGTTGCCCCGTGTGTAAACTCGCTGGCACTACATTATAGTTGCGGTCCAAGACGTTATGCACCAATACTGTTTTTTTCCCAGTTAGGATTTAGACCTGCTCCTATTCAGACGCTATGGTGTGAGACTGGTGGATGATTGATACCCCCCCCCCCCCCCCCCCCCCCCCCCCCCCCTCCATGCAAAGTATCTCTGGAAGTTTGCAGCTTGAGATACCAGGCACTAGATTTTCTTTCCGCTAGGATATGGAACTACTCCTAGTCAGGCACTGTGGTGTGAGATTGGTGGGTAGTTTGATGCTCTCCCCCCCCCTCCCCCCACCCCCCACCATGTAAGAGATCTCCCGATACCATTGCCATTTTCAACAACTATCCGATTTTCAACCCCCCCCCCCCCCCCCCCCCCCCCCCCCCCAAACCTTCAACAATCCCCCAACCTTCAACAATCCCCCAACCTTCAACAATCACCCCAACTTTCAACAATCCCGCCAACCTTCAACAATCCCCCACCCCCAACAATCCCCCAACCTTTCAACATCCGCAAATCTTCAACAATCCCCCAACTTTCAACAATCCCCCAACCTTCAACAAATCCCCCAACCTTCAACAATCCCCAAACCTTCAACAATCTCCCACCTTCTACATTCCCCCGACCGTCAACAATACCCCAACCTTCTACATTCCCCCAACCTTCCACTATTCCCAGCCTTCTATGTTCCCCAACCTCCCACCATCCCCAAGCTTCTACATTCCCCCAACCTTCCACTATCCCCAACCTTCTACATTCCACAACCTTCCACAAATCCCCAACCTTCTACATTCCCCCAACCGTTCACTATTCCCAACCTTCCACATTCCCCCAACCTTCCACTATCCCCAACCTTCTACATTCCCAATCTTACACTATCCCCAACCTTCTACATTTCCCCGAACCTTTCACTATCCCCCTATCCCCAACCTTCTGCATTCCTCCAACCTTCCACTATCCGCAACCTTCAACATTTCCCCAACCTTCCACTATCCCCAACCTTCTACATTCCCCGAACCTTCCACTATCCCCAACCTTCTACATTCCCCCAGCCTTTCACTATCCCCAACCATCAACAATCCCTCAACTTTCAACATTCCCCCAACCTTCCACAATCCCCAGCCTTCTACATTCCCCCAACTTTTCACTACTCCCAACCTTCTATTATTCACCCAACCTTTCACTATACCCAACCTTCAGCATTCCCCCAAATTTCATTATCCCCAACCTTCTACATTCCCTAACCTTCCACAATCCCCAACCTTCTACATTCCCCCAACCCTTTCACTATCCCCAACCTTCAACATTCCCCCAACTTTCACTATCCCCAACCTTCAACAATCCCTCGACTTTCAACATTCCCCCAACCTTCCGCAATCCCCTAACCTTCCACAATCCCTCAACCTTCAACAAATGCCCCAAACCTTCAAAAATCCCCCAAACCTTCAACAAATCCCCCAAACCTTCAACAAATCCCAAACCTTCAACAAAGCACCCACCAATCATCAACAAATCCCCAAATCTTCAACAGATCCCCAAACCTTTAACAAATCCCCAAAACCTTCAACAAATCCCCCCAAATTTTCAACAAATCCCCTCCCTAAACCTTCAACAAATCCCCCAATCTCTCTCCACCATCGTTCTACAAGTGGCCGGTCGCTGGGCCTACTGCACCGCAGGGCTGATCCCCCAACCTTCAACTCATCCCCCCAACCTTCAACAAATTCCGAACCTTCAGCAATCCCAAACCTTGCAACAAATCCCCCAACCTTCAACAAATCCCCTCCCCCAAACCTTCAACAAATCCCCTCCCTAAACCTTCTACACATCCCCCCCCCCCCCCCAAACCTTCAAAACAAATCCCTCAAACCTCTCGCCTCCATCGTTCCACAGGTGGCCAGTCGCTGGGCCTTCTTCACGGCGGGGCTGATCTTTCTGGCCAGCGGTCTGTGCGGCAAGTTTGGCGCCCTGCTGACCATGATGCCGGACCCCGTGCTGGGCGGCATCGTCCTGGTCAGCTTCGGCATGGTCACCGCTGTGGGGCTGTCCACCCTGTCCTTCGTGGACCTGTCGTCGGGGCGGAACCTGTGCATCATCGGCTCCTCGCTCATGATCGGCCTGATGGTGCCGGAGTTTGTGAGAACAACCCGAATGCCATCGATACAGGTGAGTGGTGTGTGTGTGTGTGTGTGTTTGGGGGGGGGGGGGGGGGGGGGGGGGGGGTGTGTGTGGGTGGTGTGTGTGTGTGTGTGTGTGTGTGTGTGTGTGTGTGTGTGTGTGTGTGTGTGTGTGTGTGTGTGTGTGTGTGTGTGTGTGTGTGTGTGTGTGTGTGTGTGTGTGTGTGTGTGTGTGTGTGAGACCTTTTTGGTGGGTGGTGGTGGTGGTGGTGTCATTGCTTTTGGCATCTTCTTCCAGGAGATTATCATTATGCTTCCATCTACGTCCGGTTGGTTTGTTTGTCTGTCCACAAGATGACGCTAAAATCGCTGAACCAATTTTTAACGAAATGTAATAGGACGGAATGCGTCCCAGAGAGAAAATATTAAACCCTGGTGCCAGTCCAACGCAAAAGTCAGATCCAGCATTTTTTTTTCTACAGTTCAAGACGGCAGTTTTTTTTTTTTCATATTCTAATGATGTATGGATCTCGGTGACCTAAAAAAAAAAAAGGGGGGGGGGGGGGGGGGGGGGGGGGGGGGGGGGGGGGGGGGGGGGGGGGGGGGGGGGCGGGGAGTGGAGAGACTGGTATCTATGAAATTGTAAAATTTGGTTGGCTTTCAAAAAATGATATATAGTGTACATATTTTTAATTGTATAGGATAAAGTGTTCTAGATAATGTCTTGTAAAGAAATTAAAGCGCTGATGCTGCATCCGGTAGTATACAAATACAAAGAATACTATCTTTGGGACCAGGTGGAAATGGTCAAATTAATGAGAATGAAACGGGAAAGACATAACCGTGTCGTGATGTGTGTGTGGGATTCGAAGCGGATTTTGCTACGTACCTACTTCTACATTAAATCCCCTTCCCCTTCCTTCTGTGCTGAAATTGTACACCATCGTGTGCTGATGGAATGGGTGACACTCGCACTCGTGCGCTCACAAACACACGCATACACGTGCGCACGCGCACACAACACACACACACACACACACACACACACACACACACACACTCTCTCTCTCTCTCTCTCTCTCTCTCTCTCTCTCTCTCTCTCTCTCTATCTATCTATCTATCTATCTCACGCGCGCATAGAGCATGCACACTTGCGTCGTAGTCGGACAACGTTCCGAAGAGGGAATGTGCCCGCTGAAGGTGGAATTTTAAACGGCCTCATACGCAAATTGTCAAACTAAAATAGGTGAAGCCACGGAACCAAGAAGATGGGGACGATTTCAAAAATTTCGTTTCACATAATTAGTGTTTTTTTTTTTTTTTTTTTTTTTTTTTTTTTTAAGAGAATCGCTCCTTTCTCTTCCTCCTCCAAGCAATATTTTCCGATGGCTCCAAATATAAAGAGAGGGTACGCCTGTTGCGTATATCTCTATAGCTCCCTCTCAAGAGATGTTTTAAGCACAATCACACAGGCAGCTCCAGCTACACTGCCGAGCTGATAGCGCTGGTCCGGGCTCTGTAATGAAATGGTCTCTCGATCAAAACATAAAGAGCTCCCCCTTCTCTCAGACTCCCATTGCTGGAGGCCATTGCTGGCTGCAATCTTGATCAAGCACTCTCAGCTGCTGAAATAGTTTGAACTGTACACCGCTCTGAAATCTGATGGGATATAACACAGCTTTTTGCTTGCGTTCCCTGATCATGTCGGCATTCGAGGCAATGAAATGGTTCATCAACTTGCCAAGATGCCTCAAATGAAGAGTGGCCCTGATTCTCTGTCCTTGACACAGATCTGAAACCCAAAGCTCAGGCTCACGTCCAAGATCTCTGCCACGAAGAATCGAACCCGTAGATGGATACCAAACTCGTTCAAATCTGTCTAAACTTTAAAAAAAAAAAAAAAAAAAAAAAAAGAAAAAAAGTTGTTATCTCGTGCCACCGGTGGTCGTAAAGAAGGAACAGTCTTGTGCGGTTTGCACACAGGGGACTGCTTTCACACCTGCTCGGATCTTTTGAGAGGCGAAGAAGCTCCGTGGTCCATTGCATGTGATGTGCCTAAACCATGTTATTTGATTTAGTGTTGAGGCTTACATACTTGATCAAACGTAAACACTGTACTACGGATTCCATGAAAACCTTGTTCAGAGTTATCACACTTGATATGATTTTTGAGTTTCTAAAAAGAGAAAAACAGTTTTCATCTAAGCTAAGAGTTTAGGAGGCGAAAGATGTTGACGTGTTCCTGAAAGAATCCGTATTGATCACTCGCATATATATATATATATATATATATATATTTTTTTTTTTAATCAATTTTTAATCAATGTTGACAGTTGACAGCCCTGATATGGCTCTTGGCGGTCGGCTTGGCTATAACACAACATGAACCACTAAACGCATGAAATCTTCATACCCCACCCCCACCTCCACCCCCTTCACCCGCCTGCAAATGATCAATAAACGTCTGAGAGTTCGCCCCACCTCCACCCCCTTCATCCGCCCTGCCAATAACCACCTCCACCCCCTTCAACCGCCTTCCAATAACCACCTCCACCCCCTTCACCCGCCTTCCAATAACCACCTCCACCATCCCCCTTCACCGCCTGCAAATGATCAATAAACGTCTGAATTCAAAATAGGTACCCCTGGCCTCGTCTTCCAGGTGTCGGAGAGAACGTGTGTTAAACAGGCGTGACTTAAAGAAGAGACCCGCGGGGTGTGCGAGACTGTCACAACAGGGTCTGCTGTACCATTTCACCCATGAAGGCTGTGCGTGGCTGTTGCTGGCGTTGTGTCCACCAACAACACGAGCCTGGATGTGGCTGTGAAAAATGGGAATAGGGGCAGGGGGGGGGGGGGGGGGGGGGGGGTTGGAGCGAAAGAGGGAAAATCGGAGGGGGGGGGGGGGGGGGGGGGGGGGGGGGGCAGCTGCTGACACGTAAGAAGGCGTTGAGGTCTTGATGGTTTTACAGAACACTACGATAGATGACTCAGGAATTAGGTGAAGGTATTACAGTAATGTTTGTTGTTGGTGTTCTTGTTGTTGTTGTTTGTCCTTCGCGGGTGAAGATGACCACGATTTCTGCTATCACTGGGTGGTGGTGTGTGTGTACAAAAGTGGCCGATCCTCGCATTGAATAGTCTGCTGCAGTGTGGACAGGGCAGACTTGGAGGCGAGCCAGGCTGAAGGTGGTGTTGTTCTGTATGCTTGTTTTTGTGTTGTTTTTGTTGTTGTTTTCTTTGTTTCCCGAAGCTGACTTTTTGCTTCTGTGCCACCCGTTCGCTTCCTTTCAGAGTCTTTCTCTCCGGATGTGATCATGGTGCGCCAGGTTGAGCGATCTTGCGCAGCTTCTTTCCAGGAGGCAGGGGCGATGCTACAGCCTTCAGTGAGGCCTTCAGTGTGTCTTCGTAGCGCTTCTCTTTGTCCTCCGTGGGAACACCTTGCCTTTCAGCAGCTCGGCGTAGAACAGCTTCTTTGGGAGACGATTTTCATCCACACGGCGTCTATGTGCTGCCACCTGAATTGGAGAGAGTATCAGCATTATTGCAATCCATGAATGCTTTCCTTATAGGCCTTCTGAAAGCACCTCGGTGCCTGATGCTTTTTGTACCGCCATTCAGTGTGCAGTAAGGTTCTGAGGTATCTCATGTGGAAAGAGTTCAGCTGCCTGCCATGTCGACTGTACACCGCCTACGTTGACAGGCATACAGCAGGGACGGCATTGCAGCTCCACAACACACTTTGAGCATAGTCTTTAGGCTTATTCCTCGTCGTCCTCACACTTTGTCCTGGAGCCTAGAGTACGGTAACCAGGTGATGAAGAGTGTTACTACTAACCACTTCCATGAACGACTCGTGTGAATGTTAAAGGTAAAAACCTTTGACCAGGAACTTGAAGGCTTGTTGGGCACTGCCATTAAATGACCAGAGTGCCTGGCTGGCATGTTTCCAAACAACGTCACCAGGTACTTGAAGGCATTCACGGGCATTGCCACCTATGACCTGTGCGACTGCTACAGGTACCGCATGTGACCAGGTACTTGACCAGGTTTTGACGTGCGTGACTGCCACAGGTACCGCAGGTACCGCATGTGACCAGGTACTTGACCAGGTTTTGACGTGCGTGACTGCTACAGGTACCGCATGTGACCAGGTACTTGACCAGGTTTTGACGTACGTGACTGCCACAGGTAACGAATGTGACCAGGTACTTGACCAGATACAAGGCGGTGCCGCAAATGACCTGCGTGACTGTGTTGCAGGTAACAAAGAGGGCGACCAGGTACTGAAGGTGTTACTGGGAACTGCCATGTTTGTGGCGGTGTGGGTGGTGGCCTTCTTTCTGGACAACACTGTTCCAGGTGAGCGTGTGCGTGTGTGTGTGTGTGTGTGTGTGTGTGTGTGTGTGTGTGTGTGTGTGTGTGTGTTGTGTGTGTGTGTGTGTGTATGTGTGTGTGTGTGTGCGCGCGTTTTAATTATGCGCGTGCTTGCGCGATACATTTATTTTCAATCGCTAGTATAAACAAACTTATTTAGTTACCTACTTTCCTTTCTTTCAGTTATTTACCACCAAATTAGCGCTACCGGTATTACACATTTGCGGGTACCGCAGTGACAAACCGCTGGGTTCTCTTGTGTTACATCCCACGCCATTTCTACACTGGCTGCTTACAGCTGCTGTTGTAACATAACGACAGCAACATCGTTGACATAGCTGGAACTGTTGTTTCAGCTGGTACTGCCAGTATCAGTCTCTTCGGCATCGACTGTAGTGACTGTGATGGGGAGGGAAGCGGGGGAAGAGAGTAACGGAGGTGGGGGGAGTGGGCTGGGAAGCAGAGAGGTCGGACTTTGAGACACAAAGGGCAACGTTCAGGGGACGAAGTAACTGCACGTGTCTGCATGCACAAGAAGAACATTACTGAATGTGTTGGGCGCATTCAGAGCAGGTGTGGAACCTGCATGAACTTCGTACAGCAGACTCGGGCCAAAGATGAAGCAGGCAGAGGATTGGTATCTTGCCATGCTTCCATCTTCTCTAGGAGTCCCGTTCGTTCACAGCAGGTCACTAACCACTTCTCAGCGCGCTTGGCGTAGCTGACCCCCCCCCCCCCCCCCCCCCCCCCCCCCCCCCCCCCCCCCCCCCCCCCCCAGCCTTACCCTAGCACCTATGCCAGCTTCTTAGTGTCTGCTACTCAGGGAGGTCGACCTACTCCTTGCACGTGGCCTTTGCCCACACGCGAACCGTTGTGTGCGCGCCTCATACCTACCAGTTTGACACTATCAGAGATGAAGTGTAGTGAACAGCTTTCATACCTACCAGTTTGACACTATCAGAGATGAAGTGTAATGAACAGACAGCTTTCATACCTTACCAGTTTGACACTATCAGAGATGAAGTGTAGTGAACAGAAAGCTTTCATACTTACCAGTTTGACACTATCAGAGGTGAAACATAGTGAGCAGACAGCTTTCATACCTACCAGTTTGACACTATCAGACGTGAAACATAGTGAGCAGACAGCTTTCATACTTACCAGTTTGACACTATCAGAGGTGTGAAACATAGTGAGCAGACAGCTTTCATACCTACCAGTTTGACACTATCAGAGATGAAGTGTAGTGAACAAGCAGCTTTCATACTTACCAGTTTTGACATCATCAGAGATGAACATAGTGAACAGACAGCTTTCATATCTACCAGTTTGACACTATCAGAGATGAAGTAAAGCGAACAGACCGCCAACAGGTGTACAGGAAGGAGACGGAGAGCCTATCAGCTGGCCAGGAAGTGGTGTATGCCTTCAGTGTGCCCAAAGAAACTCCCAGTGACGAAAAAGGTGAAGATACTGCTCCTGGTCCCTCTTCATCTGTGCTCGTCTGGAAACAGCGACTCCTTAAACAGCGTCACTGTCTATGTTCGCACTGGCCTCTCGCCGCCATTAGGAAGGAAGATGCATCAAAACGCTGCAGAGCCTATTCCGTGTTGGCGTTTGAGGTATACCATGCTTCTTAAAAATGAGAATGAAATTAAACTGAATGCAAAAGACACGCTGAACAACAACTCACCAAGTGAGGCGGCGGCCATAGTCAACCCGTGTGCAAGATGGCCGTGCTTGGCACGACCCGGTTCAAAAATCCTGCCGGGCTTCATTCCTCTGTGGCGTCATCAACTACGGCTGCCAGTGGCCATAGTAGAGCTGGGCCGATCCGGAAATTCCAACCCGTCGTTCCGCCGTTGGTGCAAACCGTCCGTTTCACAGTTCTCCGGGTAAGGGAAAGAACTGCGCTCTTGACTTTTCACTGAGGTATTCTCTCTTGGCAACATGGACGAAAAGGAACTTGTCAGTGCTGTTAGGACGAGAACATTTATTTACACAAAACGCGAGAAAAAGGATCGTTCCAACGGAGATGCTGTGTCAGCTGCCTCGGACAGTATAGCAAACGAGGTTGGAGGATATGGTAACGAGGTGTCATTGTGAGGTACTGATGAAATTTCTCAGGGTCTTTGCACAGTTGGGGCATCAGATGGTGATATTCTCCATGGATGTGTCGCAGTTTGTTCACTGGGCGAACAGCGAAACGTCTTACACTTCATCTATTCCTCCCCCAGCACCACTACCACCACAACCTTTTTCTGCCTCGTCCACGCCATTTTGAAAGGGACGGCCACCGGCTACAGCTCGGATTTACGCACGGCCACTTTCACGGGTCCGTCCTGCCGGGCGGGACACGGCCGTCAAAACCACGGCCCACGATGGCCAGTCCTGAATTCACTTGTTCTCAGAATACCCACCGATGGTATCACCCACAGTGTGGGAATACAAGCGTCATCACCAGACCTGACTGACGTCAGATTTCAGCCTGTAGAACTCGCCAGTGACCCTGTCCCCTGCGCATCGTGGGTTTTCCGACATAGTGCTGTGTCTTTTCTGTTTGTGTCTTTCTTTGACACCGCCAAGCATGAACCCTGATGGGCATTTCAAAGAGAAGGATGGGAATCAACTTACAGACATCATGAAAATTGAGAACAATGCTTTTGCCCCCCCCCCCCCCCCCCTATATATATATATATGTGTGTGTGTGTGTGTACACCACCCTCTTGCTTTTAAGTTTTTTGCCACGTCGTTAACGTAACTGCGCTTGTTTTCTCCTACCACAAAGTTGCTTATATATATATATATATATATATGTGTGTGTGTGTGTGTGTGTGTGTGTGTACGTACATAGAAAGAGAGGAATATATATATATATATATATATATATATAGAGAGAGAGAGAGAGAGAGAGAGAGAGAGAGAGCAATTATGTAGTGGGGAAAAACAAGTGCAGGCTAACAATTTTTCCGTCAGTATTATGGACTTGGCAAAGATTTGAACTTACAAAATTAAAAGTGAAGAAAATTGCAAACTTAAAATTATGGAAACATACTATAGATATGAGAAAACGCTTCAATAGCTGCATGAGGGAACCATCGCAAATCCCTCCCAAAGGCAGATCTATTGGTTTTGCCTACTTCTAGGCCTTTCGTCCGCTGGATCAGACTCATCAGTGAATAAAACGGCTAATTGTCTCTGCACTCTTGGCGTCAAATAGAGACACACCACAGTCCATAATTCTGTGGTGTTCTCACCACCAAGGGTTCGAAAAAGAATCCAACAGCACCCCCAAAGCAGCCAGCGAAGGGTAGTAAATGAAACAAAACGAAAGTGTGGAGAGGAAAAAAAAAGTTGCTGAATAATCAAAAACATTATGCAGACACAGTAAAAAGTGTAGGGGACAATCTTTGAGCCTACAATGCTTGAGGATCCATTCAAGGATGCAAGGGGAGATCAAAAGATATGGAACAGTCTGAGTGGTCAGCTCTGCTGTTCAGTAATAACCCAAGCATTGTCAGCGGCTAAGAATTGTGCAGAACAACCTTTACTTGGGATCTCCCAAAGGATGGAATCAAACGATGATGATGTGTGTGATGATGTGTGTGTGTGTGTGTGTGTGTGTGTGTGTGGAACATCATTTGCGGCCCTAGCGCGTTAATGTATGGTGTGATACCTACAGGGACTCCGGAAGAGCGGGGGCCTCATCAAGTGGAGGCAACTCGGCGAGCAACCAGCGACGGCCGACAACTCCAAACCTTCCGACGGCAAAGGAGACTACGACAGCCGTGACCCTGCTGATATCGTGAAAAAAATCTACGGCTTCCCGTGCCTGTCAAAGCCTTAAAGAAAGTGAAGTGCTGTCGATACGTGCCTTTCATGCCCAGCTTCGCCTTCAAGCCGGTTTTTCTCCTTTCAAATGGCTGTGTAAAAAGTTTGAGAAGAAGCACTGAGGGCTTTTAGAGTGCGTTGTTTGTTTTGTAATCTCTCTCTCTCTCTCTCTCTCTCTCTCTCTCTCTCTCTCTCTCTCTCTCTCACTAAAAAATAATGAAAGTGTCGTTTGTGATAATTTCATAGTAAATCCCTGCATTTTTTTTTTCACCTTTTTTTTGTTGTTGTTTTATTTTGTTTTTGATTTGTAAACAGCACGTTTTCTTCATTGTGTTGGGCACCCAACCAAAAGACATTATAGAAAAGAATGTCGTTTCTTCGGAGGTTTTACAAAAATATATTTGTACCTCAAAATATATGCATCAATGTTTTTTATTTTCTTTTCTTTCTTTTCTTTTCTTTTTTTCAAATCTACTTATCAGGTATTTCGGCGCATGTATGAAACTAAGTTTAAGCCATTTGGACCATTACAGCTGACAAGTTGTAGCATGAGTTTGTGTGCCCGAAACAAATACTAAAATGGAATTTTCCCAAATGTATTTTCAACAGCTTCTTTTTTTTTTTTTTTTTTTATAAAAAATAAAATCTGCTGGGTTAGCTTTTATGCACCCGACTACATCTTGAAGTAGTACATTCCAAACACATTTTTAATACCACTTCACCCCCATAAATGCAAGTTTGAAGGATTTTCACACAATTTAATTCAGTTTTATTGTGGGGATCCCTTGCGCTGAACAAAAAAAAATGAGAGGTTAGAAAATAAAACGCTATCATGATATTTTAAAATTCATGTTTGACAATAATTCTCAAGCGGATATGCAAGCTATTGTAATACAAGAATTGAGATGATTCGGGGGGGGGGGGGGGGGGGGGGGGGGGATTCTACAGTCTGTCTGCATATTGAAAAAAAAAAAAACCTCTTTTCACATTTTTTGCCATTATATGTAGTTTACAAGACCGAATCTCTGGAAAACTGACAATGACAGTGAAAC
>JADBJO010012297.1:0-7500 GCA_016801955.1 Conus betulinus
GAGGAAGAGAGAGAGACTATCCCACCCACACAAAGAGAAAGACGAAGAAGAAAAGTAGCACATGATAATAATTAGAAGAGAAGAATAGCAAGATAAGAAGCAGAAAGAAGAAGAAAGAACAGAAGAAGAAGAAGAAGTGATGATGATATGATGATGATGATGATTATGAGAGGAAGATGAGATGATGCTGTACACAACGATAAAAATCATCATCATCATCATCATCATCAGCAGCTATTATACTTACATCGTATCATATATGTGATAAGTCACATAATCACCTCTCACCTCCCCTCGGATAGATTACTGATAGCCCATACTATTTATCGTTCATAATCATTTTATGTATTTGTTCGTTTTTTGTTATTTGCTTCCAATCTTCTTCATTCATTTTTGGTAGTGTAGCGAGCCGTGGTCTAGTCTCTCTGTGTCTGGTTTCCTTCGTTATTTATCCTCAATTATCATCAGTATATGTTGTCCTTTTTTATTTATTTGTTTGTGTTTGTTTATTTTCCATTTCATTCTACTTCGCGGTGTCACTTGCCTTCGTCGTTCCCTCCATCTGTTTGTTTGTTTTTTTTTTTTTTGGGGGGGGTGTTTAAACACAATCTTCTTACTGATATTATTTTATTTTGTGGGTTGCTTGCTTATTAGACTGATCGAATTGAACTGATTTTGAGTTAACGGATTCGCTTGACTGATTGATGAAATTAAACGGATCGCTTACTGTATTTCTGTGCGCAGGCCCTCTTGGGTATCGATCATCTTCGTCGTCATCGTCATCTTCTCCTTTCTGCGCAGACAACCCACGCCCGTTCATTTCTTCCGGTCCGCAGCGCAAGGATGTGCGTCAGTTTCGCGCGGCCTCCGCTTCTTTCAACCTGGAGTCGCTGGACTTCAAAGAGGAGGACCCGCATGGAAGGGCAACTCCCAGCACCACACTGGTAGCATCTCGCACCGTGTTCATCAACGGACCCTCAACCGCGACAACAACAAACAACACACACCACCACCACAACAACCACAACAACAACAACGGTCAGACAGGGAGGAGGGAGTATTACACCATAACAGGACGGGCAAACGCCAGTGCGTTGGCGGGGCTTTGAACGACAATTTTCCTTGCTGCCTCATCCCCAGCCTCTATCATGGACCTCTGCTGCCCTCATCCTTCTTCACGCTGGAGTACGTGACCCGTTCGTGTGCTCGCTCAGCAAGCTCCAACTTCTTCCGCTCCTTCCATAACGTCCATCGACTTTCGTAGCCATCTCGCCGACTACGTGGAGCTCACTTCCTCATCTTCGAGCCCCCATGCGGCGCGAGGCATGGCGGTCATGGACCTCATGGTTCTCCTGCGCATGCTCAGGGGCTGTGCCGGATCTTCCGCCGATCCGCCACGTGCCCGGCTTGTGGATCTTGCTCTACACGTTGAAAGCGCCTTCAACGAGCTCCATGCTCATGTTCCGTGTTCCCTCCTCATCGGGGATGGTCGTCTTCCGCGCCACGCTCATGCACTTCGCGGAGGGCCAGAACGGTTTCCCCAACTCCCGGTGGGGTTCTGGTGGAGGTGTGGTCCCCTGACGACGGGGGGTTACGGAGACATGTTCCCGCAGTCGCGCCGCCGGCTACGTCATCGGCTTCGTGCTGCGCCGTGGCGGGACTCCTGATGATCGCCTTCACCTTTGCCCATCATCGTCAGCAACTTCGGTCCTCTACTACACGCACGTGCAGTCGTACGGACTCGCGCGCCGCGACCGCGAGCTGTAGATGATCGACGAAGAAGGTCAAGGTCAGGGAGACGAGGAAAAACCCGAGCGGCCGGAAGGCGGGGAGTCGCACGACAAGTCGTCGTCGTCGTCGTCCCTCAGGGTGTTCAGTTCGAAGGCGCCGGTGCTTGCCGAAGGAAACGGCGGATTCGGCGGCGATCGCTTTGGGCGAGAATGTGGCGTATTGACATCGTAGCGCGGCGGCGAAACAGAAGACAGTGTGCATTACGTGAAACGAGCGGTCATCGCGCAGGAGGATAGATGATTCTGGTCTGACAGGGGTACATCATACTATTGGCATGCGTTGACGTGTCACTCCTGAGCACGTTTAGAGTCGAAAATCACGTTTGACCGTGGTTGTGAGGGGGTATGTCAGGGAGGGGCCTCATTGTGACGGCCGGCCAGGAGGACAGGCAGGCAGACAGGCAGGCCCTTTTCTTCTTCTGTCTGTCTGTCTGGCTCTCTGTCTGTCGTCTGTCTGTCTCTCTGTCTGTCTGTCTGTCTCTCTGTCTGTCTGTCCTGTCCACTCCTGCGGTTTTTAAAACGGTTTGTTTGTTGTTTTTTTTTTTCATGAACGTTTGTGTGAAAATGTGTATAAATTGCCTTCGCTGATAAACAGCTTTTGTTGTTTGTTGTTGCTGTTGCTGTTGTTGTTATTGTTATTGTTGTTGTTGTTGATGTTGCTGTCTTTTTGCTTTTGTTGTAAATCTAAATCGTTACACATGTTTTTAAGAATTATTTAGAGTAAATGTGTTTACGTCCGAGTCTGGGTGGACTTACAATTTGTTTTTTGGGGGGGGCCTGCCTCACTTTTCAGGTGAAAAACTTGACAGATATGTGCATAGACCAGAGACAAGATGCATTTCGCGAACGTGATTCGACTAAACGTGCTTAGGGTGACAACTCGTATGATGCATTAGTATCAACACCTTTTTTTTTTTTTTTTTTTTTTTTTTTTTTTTTTAAAAGGTGGGACCGTTTCTAGTCGACGACCTTGTGCGACCGTAGGATTTTTTTTTAAGCAAACTTTCTTCTGACGTAAAATCCTGACGTAACACTACTTTCTCTCGTTCTTTAACACTTTTATAAGATGTGTCTACTTCAACTTTTTGTCACCAAACAAACAAAAAAACAAAAAACTATCCAGGAATCGAATTTTACACACTCGAAGAGTGTTTTTGTTTGTTGCAGTCCCTGTCAGTGTTCGTTTTAATGTTCTTTATTACTGGGGATCTATATTGTTGATTACACACGAATGATTCTGTCTTAAATGTATGATAAGAGAGGGGTGGGTGTGGGTTTTGATAGGTGGTCTCGGGTGGGGTGGGGGAATGAGGGGGGGGTGGGCAGTGTTGGGAGGAGGGTGGTGGGCTCAGGTAAGAAGCGGGGTGATGTGGATGAAAACACAGACGTGTTTTTTTTTTCCCCTGTGGACACGAAGGACAGGTTCCGTCGACATTACTCCACTGCTATTCGTTAAAAGAAAAAATCCCAGTGGCCTGTTGATCTGCTCATTTGTTATTTCTTCTCTTCCTTTCTTCATTCCTTCCTTCATTCCTTCCTTCATTCATCAATTCACAATTCATTTATTCATGTATTCAGTGTCCAGACTGTTTTCATTGTGAATCTCTAGTCCAATATGTCTGTTACTTTGTCTTGTTTTTTTTTGTTTGTTTTGTTTGTTTTTTTTGTTACTGTTGTTGTTGTTGTTAAATTACGATTACTGTTTCTTCTTCTTGTTGTTGATATCATTATTTATCGTTTATTATTTATTATCGTCATCAGCTTAGTGCTACATCGGCCGGTCCCCCCCGTCCTTTATAGTGTATTCTGTATTATACTCTACATTATGTAAGTATGCCTATTAATAGGCGTCACACACATACATACACACGCGCGCGCGCGCGCGCTTGAGAGAGAGAGAGAGAGAGAGAGAGAGAGAGAGAGAGAGAGAGAGAGAGATGTTCCTTTTGTAAAGACTAAATCCTCTAGAAAGAGGAGGTAACACGTTTTGCAGATCAACTCGCCAATTCACACAAATCTTTGCAAACTTATTCACTTTCCGTTTTAGATACTTTTACACGTATGACATTCAAAATACGCGCAAGTTCTTACGGTGAATTATGGTAACAATAGCTATAAATGTTCAGTTTATTTGTGCGCAGTTTTTTTTTTTTTTAGGGAGAGAGAGTGAGGGGGTGGAGGGGGCGAACAGAGGAACGAAAGTATCATCTCATTCAGTGGGAATATGATACACAGTAGTTTTGTGTTTTCCCACCCAGCCCGTCTTTTAAGCTGAAAATACATATTCGTGGCAATACGCAGCTAATATGCAACCATACAAATAAGCTTAGCATATTTTGAATAACGGGACGCGTAACTATGGGTAAAGCTTGCACGTTTGGTTAACAAGTGGCCACAGAGTGTACACAGGCTTAAGAAAGAAAAATTAACCGTGAAATGAACATCGCAGGTTAGCTATCAGACATATATCAATGACATAAACCATGGTGTATTAGGACAACAGACATTAAAACCGTCGATAAACATGGCATATAGGATATGAGACTATTATTGACATGGAATAAACTTAATTCAAAACAACAGACATAGAGCGATAGATTAAACTTATTATAGCCATGAAAGAAACATAAGTTCACACTACAGACATATAGCCATAGAGTTGAACCTGGCAGTTTAATATAGCAACAGGGCCCTTAGAATAAATAGATCGTTTCGATATACCTTACTTGTAGCCATAGACAAAACACAGCGCGTTAATGCAGTTCAAATGCCACCATGAATAACACAGTGAGTTGATGGACACGTTACCATGGCACAAGTATGGTATGTTAAGAAAACTTACAACCATAGAATAAACATTGTACATTAAGCTAACAGGAAGACAATCGCAGAAGAAAACATGGTGTTCTTGGATTATGCACAGAATAAACATATGTCCGGATATAACCATAGAATAAGTCTAAGGGTGTTAGGATGCAAATAAAATATAATGGCATGTAACCATACACATAAACATAGTATGTTAGAACGTAACCATAGAATTAACATCAATAACTTGGACAGCTGGCTTTTAACCAGATATATATATAACAGACTGTAACCACGAAATAACTTGAAAAATTATTAATAACGCCCAGCCCAGAAACAAAAGTCGACAAATGAATCACAAGACAAATACGACGCGTTTTCGACCTCTTAGGTCTTCTTCGGGCAAGACACCCACAACACTCAGGACAACGAAAATGAAGCAACGCCCATCTTGCGCCGACCTGGATGAAAAATAAAGTGACTGGCTCGTGCATTTTCGTTGTCCTAAGTGTTCTGTATCTTGCCTGAAGAAGACCTAGGAGGTCGAAACGCGTTGTGGTTTGTCTGCCGCCTGCGTTTGCCTCGCTTTGCAGCTACATGAAATAAACGTAGTAGGTTTAGAATGATAGCCATGTAACGAGGAATGAGTATGGTAGGTTACGTGACAGAAATGTAACTATATAGAACAACAGACGTAGTAAAATAAGATAGCAGACTTGTGTCCTCCAAGCCATACCCCAGAAAAACAAACAAAGAAACGAACAAAAACATAGCATCTTTAGATAGTAGACAATGAACCATGCAACAGACATAAACAGCTTTTTCGCCTTAGAATAAACACAGCATTTTATGATGACAGCCATTTCACCATTGAATACATGTAGAGGATTGGTATAATAGACATTAACCGTAAAGTAAACATGGTATATATGAACAAGAAACATGTGACTGTAGAATTACCGTTGTAGATTGAAATGACAAACCATGTCAACATGACATAAACAGAGTTGTAAAAATGACAGACGTGTCACCGTAGAATTGACATAGTACGTTAGGATAACCAGCATACAGAGCGCGTAAAATTAACGTGATGTGTGAATATAGAGAATATAATTATCATGAAATAAGAATAGCTTCTTAGACTGCTGAGGTTAACAGAGAGAAAAAACTGTCAATTGCGACACAAATTACCTACAGATGCTGCACCACAGAAACTGTCAATTTTGACACAAATTACCTACAGATGCTGCACCGCACAAAATGTCAACTTTGACACAAATTACCTACAGATGCTGCACTACAAAAGCTCAACTGTGACACAAATTACCTACAGATGCTGAACTACAAAAACTCTCAACTGTGACACAAATTACCTACAGATGCTGCACTACAAAAAACTCTCAGCTGTGACACAAATTACCTACAGATGCTGCACCACAAAAAAGTGTCAACTTAAACACTAATTGCCTACATACTGCTGCCACCCAAAAACTGTCAACTTTGACACAAATTACCTACAGATGCTGCACCACACAAAAACTGTCAATTTTTACACAGATTACCTACAGATGCTGCACAAAAACAAATGTCAATTTTGAAACAGATTACCTACAGATGCTGGCACCACAAAAAAACTGTCAATTTTGACACACATTACCTACAGATGCTGCACCACACAAACTGTCCAATTTGACACAAATTACTTACGGATGCTGCACCACAAAAACTGTCAACTTTGACACAAATTACCTACAGATGCTGCACCACAAAAACTGTCAACTTTGACACAAATTACCTACAGATGCTGCACCACAAAAACTGTCAACTTTGACACAAATTACCTACAGATGCTGCACCACAAAAACTGTCAACTTTGACACAAATTACCTACAGATGCTGCACCACAAAAACTGTCAACTTTGACACAAATTACCTACAGATGCTGCACCATCAGACTTAAAAACGTTGTTGTTATTGTATCTCTCTCTCTCTCCTCTCTCTGTATGTTTGAGGGGAGGCAGGGCGGGGTTAGTGTGTGTGTGTGTGTGTGTGTGTTTGTGTGTGTGTGTTGTGTGTGTGTGTGTGTGTGTGCGAGCATGCGCAAGCGCACACGCGTATGTATGTGTTGAGAGAGAGAGAGAGAGAGAGAGAGAGAGAGAGAGAGAGAGAGAGAAATATGCATGTACACGTATGCGTATGTGTGAGGGGAAGGGGGGTGCGTGTGCATGCGTGTGTGCGCGCGTGCATGGATGTGTATTTTTGCGCCAAAACGGGCGGAAGGGAGGGGAGGGGGGAGGGTTTGCAGATCTCCCCTGTACGACCGACTATCTCACCTTCCATGACGCCAAATGTAGTAGATGATGATACACAAGCATGACGGGCTATTAATAACCTCTGTCGACGTGTGCTGTCGTATTTTCAGACAGCACCCTGAAGGTGTGTCGACCAGTGTCTATCTTAAAACCAAGTTTAAAGCATCCGGGAATATCTCTGGAAACAATATGGCGGGGTCTACCGTAGCCAGCAATTGAATCTGAGATTCAAGCGAGAGCTGGGTTGGATTGTCACATGATAAACAAAGGGAGTGGGAGAGAACTGTGTTTTATTTTCAAAGGGAATCTTGGAAAAAACGGAAAGAATGATCAACAAACATCCACGCGTGGAGGAGGCTGCCAAGAAGAAACATAACTCTCAGGTCTTTTTTTTTTTTTTTTTATTGTATTCACCCTTTTTTTTTCTTCTTCTTCTTCTTCTTCGTCTTGCCATTGTTTTGTGTTTCTACTCTTAGCTCGAGTTCTTCTAAGAGTCATTGCACATTTCGGCTTTCCTCAACACAAACTGAGCTAGCTATATCTAGCATGGAGGGGGCTATTCGAAGATTGCAAAGGGACGCCATTTTCTG
>JADBJO010012297.1:14668-24668 GCA_016801955.1 Conus betulinus
TTGTTAACAGCAGAAAGCATGTCACGTTGTTAACAGCAGAAAGCATGTCACGTGGTGTTAACAGCAGAAAAGAATGTCACGTTGTTAACAGCAGAAAGCAGCATGTCACGTTGTTAACAGCAGAAAGCATGTCACGTTCACGTTGTTAACAGCAGAAAGCATGTCACGTTGTTAACAGCAGAAAGAAAGCATGTCACGTTGTCAACAGCAGAAAGCATGTCACGTTGTTTAACAGCAGAAAGCATGTCACGTTGTCAAACAGCAGAAAGCATGTCACGTTGTCAACAGCAGAAAGCATGTCACGTTGTCAACAGCAGAAAGAAGCATGTCACGTTGTCAACAGCAGAAAGCATGTCACGTTGTCAACAGCAGAAAGCATGTCACGTTGTTAACAGCCAGAAAGCAGCGTTGTCAACAGCAAAGCATGTCACGTTGTTAACAGCAGAAAGCATGTCACGTTGTCAACAGCAGAAAGCATGTCACGTTGTTCAACAGCTCAGGTGACCACGTGAGCCTCACCAGGGCCAAAGAAGACCACTCAAAAAGAAAAGAAAAGAAAAAGAGGAAGTAAAGCAAAGAGACAAAGATGTCGAACAAGAACAAGCACACAAACAAGTATTTTAAAAAAAAAAACAAAAACAGAAGAAATGTAAAAAAAAAAAAAAAAAAAAAAAAAAAGAAGAAGAAAAAACAAAAAAAGGAAAGAAAAGAAGAAAAGAAAACGGAAACTAGAGAAGAAAGAAGAAGAAGAAGAAGAAGAAGAAGAGAAGAAGCAGAGAAGAAGAAGAAGAAGAAGAAAAAGGAGCAGGAGGAGGAGGGAGAGATATAAAAGGAGGGGTATAGATAGAAAAAGAATGAGGTAGAAGAAAGAGGAAGACAACAAGAAGGAAGAAGAAGCAGAAAAAACGAGAAGAAAAAAGGAGGAAAGAAAAAGACGACGAAGAGGAGGGAGACGAAAAAAAAAAAAAAAGGGAAGAAAAAGACGAAGAAAAAAGGAGCGTATGTATATGTATGTATTGTGCTAACGTTTCTTCACGATAATGCCATAGCCATGTCTTATACTATAGGATCAATGGCAAGTTGTTTGTTACAATTCAGATAAAGCGTCTGCAAGATGAGCATTTGTAGTTTTGTAATACATTTATTTTTACAAATGGACAGCATACGAGGTGTTCCAGCCCTTCATATCTATCCATTTTATTTGTTACAGTATAATTCAACTTCAAAAGATCTGTCATTTATTAGAGCGCCGGACTCGTAATTCTTGGTGATCCTGGGGTTGCGGGTTCGAATCTCCGCCAGGTCGTTTGGTACGGGGGCATTTTCCCTCAGAGTTAACATTGGTTCTGACCCCATTTCCCACACAGTCCTTCGAATGAGACTGTAAACCGAGGTTCCGCGTGTGAACGCACGCATAACATATTGTACACACGTAAAATCCCATCACCAGTTTTCGGCGGAAAGAGAAGGCCAGTCTGGCCGTTGGCATGGATGACACATTACACATAGCATGCACCCTGCGTGAGAAATGGAAAGAATGAAGGAAGTAAGGAAACTGAGTGAACGATATTGAACAATATTGACTGGATGACACGGGAAATGACTGAATAAAGCGCCAGCTGGCAGCTCTTCAGTCCGGCACCACTCAGGTAGGCAGCCCGTTGTGTAAACGACTATGCATTATAAAGCGCTTGGAGCTTGGCCCTAGTCGAGGATAGTCGCTATGTAAGTATTCATAATAATGATAATGACAATAAACTTGAAACTGTGTCTCTTGTATTCATTACTTCCAGCCAGTGATCCGAGTTACAAAGGGAGCATCTCACAGAAGAAGAAAAGCTGACCTATTCGGCAATTATAAAATCAACAAAAATATATTAATATCCTGCGGTTTAAGAAAGTCTCTCTTTTATTCATTAGTTCCAAGAACGAAAGAAAAAAGAAATAAAAGCTGAACTTCTGGCTAAAGAAAGAAAGACAGAAAGTAAGGGAAGACAGAAAGAAAGGAAAAGAAAAAATTATTAATGAAATCGAAGAGAGTAAAGAAAGAACACGAAATAAAGAAAGCAAAACAGAAAGAAAGAAGAGAAGCAAAAAAGAAAGAAGGGAAAGAAAGAAAAGGTAACGAAAGAAAAGAAAAAAGAAAAAGAAAAAAGAGAAACGAACAGGACCACACTTGGTACATTTTGTACTTCTCATGTTTCATATGTAATTCGTAGCTCTTTTCTAGAATGTCCCGGCTTCACTCAACTATCCAACCCTACATCTGCAGTGAGGGGTCATAAAGTCTTAGATAAATGATGGCACCGGAACAGACGGTTCCAGCATTCCACTATGAACTCCTGGGAGACGCTTGTGCTCAGTATAACATTGAAATATCTGTATCAGCATCGGGTCGCATTCTGTCGCCAGCACCAGCTCTGCTGGCAGTATTGGAAGGGACAACGGACAAACTATCGGCCTTTGACGTCAGCGAACGACGACTTTCAAGTCAGGAGTTCAAAAGAGTTCAAGGGTGTACATGGGTCGAGAGTACAATGTGTAATTCGAAGCAGCATCACGGGTGTGGTTCCATCATCGGATCCCTATTGATTCTGGCATTAACTACTAAGTAACCTTCGCTGCTTTTGCTGTATCGGGTGTACTGGGTAATACGTATAATTATGATTGACTCTCTCTCTTCTCTCTCTCTCTCTCTCTCTCTCATCAGATCCTCGTTAACGATAAGTTCCTCGGGAGAGAGAGAGAGAGAGAGAGAGGACGGAGGAGAGAGGGAGAGACAGACAGACAGACAGACAGAGAGACAGACACAGAGAGAACAGAGGAAAAGAGAGAGAGAGGAGAGAGAGAGAGAGGGAGAGAGACAGAGGAGGAGAGAGAGAGAGAGAGAGGAGAGAGAGAGAGAGAGAGAGAGAGAGAGAGAGAGAGAGAGTAGCCTATCTGTGGTATTTATAGTGGGGTGGAGAGTAAATCGAGAATGGGGGTAAGTATAAAAACGATAACTGAAACTGGACACTCGGGAAGAGAGCACATCGTTGCCAAGGTGAAAAGAATCTTCAATCCGACCTTCAATCAATTAACGTGTGTTCTGAAGAAGAAGAATCGGGGGAAGAGAACGCCTGTCTTTCTAACGCAAACAGAATGACTCTTCTCCACGTAAGGGTCAAGCAAATAGATCTGGAGAGACAGCTCTATGATTTGAAGCACACGTCAGTTCAACGATCGGGGATATCGATCGGGGATATCGATCGGGGATATCGACAGTCTGCATTTCTTTGCGCGCCGTTTCATTCCCATCATTTGACATTTCCTCTCTCTCTCTCTCTCTCTCTGATTGAACTGTTCAGCTGACTGAGGGGTCAAAACTGCTTTGGGCGTGCCCACCAGCGGCATCTGTCCCATGAAAACAGGCGGCGTCACTCCCCGCTGAACGTGAGGTATGACACAGATTACCTCCCTTGCAAATTTCTGAACATCATCTATTCATGTCTCTGTTCCGTCCACAACAACAACAACAAAAAAAAAAAAAAAAAAAATATATATACTAACAAAACAAACAAACAAACAAAACAAAACAAAACAAACAAAAAACAAATCTCCGAACTAGCAAACAAAGAAATACCGTATGTTTTCCTGCAGGAAAACGCGCGTCACTGGTCTGGACACAAAGGACGTCAGTCTAAGACCTGGCCACATCATCACGCAATCAACGTCACTGGTCTGGACACACAAAGGACGTCTGTCTCAGACCTGGCTGCATCATCACGCAATCAACGTCACTGGTCTGGACACACAAAGGACGTCTGTCTCAGACCTGGCCACATCATCACGCAATCAACGTCACTGGTCTGGACACAAAGGACGCCTGTCTAAGACTGGCCGCATCATCACACAATCAACGTCACTGGTCTGGACACAAAGGACGTCTGTCTCAGACCTGGCCACATCATCACGCAATCAACGTCACTGGTCTGGACACAAAGGACGTCTGTCTCAGACCTGGCCGCATCATCACGCAATCAACGTCACTGGTCTGGACACAAAGGACGCCTGTCTAAGACCTGGCCACATCATCACACAATCAACGTCACTGGTCTGGACACAAAGGACGCCGCCTGTACCTGGCCACGTCACACTATCAACGGAAAAGGCTGACGAACAATCCAGGATTCACTGTTTAATCGAAATCCTCTCAACGAATCCATACTGAAAAAACAACACAACACAACAACACAACAACAACAACAACAACAACAACAACAACAACAACAACAGAGGTGAGCAAAAGCGCAGGCCCCATGGTTCAGGTAAGAATGTAACAAATTACGCTAGGTCTGTGAAAATGCTGATGTCATGTTTCTTCAAATAATCAACGCCGTTTTCTTTCTGGGGGAAAATATATTAAATGGAATGTGTCGTCAATAGATACAGAATTTACACACTGCTTCGTGAAATGTCTTTTTCTTTCGTTTTTTTTTTTTTTAATAGTTTGGTGCGTATGTGTGTGCGTGCGTGCGTGCGTGCGTGTGTGTGTGTGTGTGTGGTGTGTGTGTGTGTGTGTGTGTGTGTGTGTGTGTGTGTGTGTGTGTGGTGTGTGTGTGTGTTGTGTTGTTGTTGTTGTTGTTGTGTTGTTGTTGTTGTTCTTGCTTTGTTTGTTTTGGTGTTGTTGTTGTTGTTATTGTTGTTTCCCTCAGGGAAACTCCTCCTCAGAACATCTAAAAGACTTTGTAATTTTCTCATTTTTATTCCGTGGCGCAGCGGTTAGCGGCGAAGACTTGCGTGTTGAGAAGTCACGAGTTCAACTCCCAACATCGACGTTTATTTGTGGGATTCTTCAGCCCTGGCAGGGTCCTGCCCCGACCTAACTGAGCTACGGGGTGGAACGAACTCCCTTGAACCACAAGTCGAGAGTCATTACCTAATGGATCCAGTCTCTGCGAGTGGTGTTCAAATTTGCTGACCAACACTGCAGGTGTCTGTTTCTCTCACACCTGGTTTTCACCTCAGGATGTAGGATGAAAGGAGACGTAGAGCAGAGCCCCATCATGTAGTCTTTGACCCGAATGGACCTCCACACCACTGTCCTCACCATCCTCATCCTCACTGACTGTCATTGAAATTTAAAAAACATATGTGGTCGTTGGTGTCCTGCTGTCATGGTGACCTCAGTTTTGACCTTCTCTCCACGGCCAAGCTCGTAGTGAGATCGTGTCGAAGTGGCCAGTGCTGGCAAGCTGATGGCGGATATCATGGATGAATGTGGGGACTCCCTGTAAAGGGGAACGCTGACTCACGCTGGCTCCACGACCAAGCAATGTGCTAATGTCACTAGAGGGATCAGAAAGCGCTATCCTGCGTGTGTTGGATAAGAACAGACACCACAGTGACTAGACAGCAGTGCAGTGTCTCTCTCTGGTAGGTTGCCTTATGACGACTTGATTGCTTCCTGTGGTTTGAGCTGCGATAGGACAAACTCCGGTATGGGAAGTCCGATTGAGCGGTAAGGAGGTGATGGCACTGAGGGAAAGACGAGACAGAAACATGAAAAGTGGAAAGACCGTTTTCTTCCACGGACTGTAAAACTGGCGCTGTGTGTGTGTGGCTTCAAATTTGTATTAAAAACATTATTATATAAAAAAGGGGGGGGGGGGGGGGGGGGGGGGGGGGGGGGGGGGAGGGGGGTTGGCGGGACTGCAATCAATGTTGAAAGGTGGGTTGCAAGGCTATAGCTTTGGCGCTGTGTTTGGCTTGAACAGAAAGGACGGTGTGTGTGAGTGTAGAAAGGTGTGTTACAATCATGTCATTACGATCAGCTATGGACGGTGAGTGTAGAAAGGTGTGTTTCCAATAATGCAATGCACGTTCAGCTACGGACGGTGTGTGAGTGTAGGAAAGGTGTGTTCCAATTATGCAGTGTACGTTCAGCTATGGACGGTGTGTGAGTGTAGAAAGGTGTGTTCCAATTATGCAGTGTACGTTCAGCTATGGACGGTGTGTGAGTGTAGAAAGGTGTGTTCCAATTATGCAGTGTACGTTCAGCTACGGACGGTGTGTGAGTGTAGAAAGTGTGTTCCAATTATGCAATGTACGTTCAGCTATGGACGGTGTGTGAGTGTAGAAAGGTGTGTTCCAATTATGCAGTGTACGTTCAGCTATGCTGAAAGTTGATTAGAATTAAGGGGGGGGGAAAACCTGATGGGCGGTTAACGTCCCTGTATCACTTACTTTCCTACAACCACCTGATGGGCGGTTGACGTCCTATATCACTGACCTTCCTACAACCACCTGATGGGCGGTTGACGGCCCTATATCACTGACCTTCCTACAACCACCTGATGGGCGGTTGACGGCCCTATATCACCTGCCTTCCTACAACCACTTACACCGGCACAGATTGAGAAACATCTGACATGAAGAGATCTGAATCTACACTTCCATTCATTGTATTTGTTTGAGATGTGTTCTTCTTCATATGTTAATTCATTTATAGAATTTTTTTTTTATATTAGCTTATTTACTTATTTATGTATTCATTGCCGTGTGTATGTATGTTTGTGTATGTATGTATGTATGTATGTATGTATGTATGTATGTATAGATGTCTGTATGTATGTATGATGCATGTATATATACATTTACGTATGTATCTATGTACCTATGTATGTTTTCTCCGAATATATATATATATATATATATATATATATGTATGTATCAATGTATCTATGTACGTACATATGCATGTACTCATTCATCTATCGCTTTTCTTTCTGTATTTATCCATTAATTTCATTTATTTGTGTACTTATTTATTCATTTATTTCATTTACTTACTTACTTACTTACTTACTTACTTACTTATTTTGTTTATTCACTTATTTATTGATTAGTTTGTTTATTTGTCCATTATTTGACGTCTTATTTATTTATCTCTATATCTTTTTCTATTCATTTTCATTGCTGCCTCATCTCTCTCATCTACCCCCCCCCCCCCCCCCCCCCCCCCCCCCCCCCCCCCCCCAGTTCCATTCCCAAACAGTATCATTCCCGTACCGCCCATTCCGGATCCAGTACACACAGCCATTCTCTGGACAGAGGATGGGGGATGGAGTTTCAAATGGCTGTGTCTGAACGATGGTATGTGTTTTTATCTATCATGTCGTTTTCTTGCCTGGCGGGCTGGCTCTTTATGTATGTGTAATTGTTAGGAATGTAAAATGATATGTTGAGAATTATGGCTGATTTGGGGGGGGGGGGGGGGGGGGGGGGTTGGAATGATCGAAACTGGTTGGTTTTCACTTCTCTGTCTGTCTGTCTGTCTGTAACGGTTTCTCTCTGTCTGTCTGCCTACCTTCCCCCCCCCCCCCCCTCTCTCTCTCGTCTGTCTCTCTCTCTCTGTCTCTCTGTCTCTCTCTCTCTGTCTCTCTCTCTGTCTCTCTCTCTTCTCTGTCTCTCTCTTGTCTCTCTCTCTCTCTCTGTCATCTCTCTCTCTCTCCTCTCTCTCTCTCTCTCTCTCTCTCTCTCTCTCTCTCTCTCTCTCTCTCTCTCTCTCTCTCTCTCTCTCTCTCTCTTGCCGACCCGACTGACCAGCGGAGGGTCAGCAAGTAGCCGATCTGGCTTTGGAGAATCCTGGCCAGCCACTTGCCGGAGCATTCAGCCTGCCAGAGAAAGATCAGCTTCCCGATATCATGCGCAAGCCGAACTCCTCATGGACAGTAAATAGGATATGAAGCTTGGCCAGAATGTGTGCGCGCGTGTGTGTGTGTGCCAAGTGTGGTGTGTGTGTGCAAGTGTGTGTGTGTGTGTGTGTGTGTGTGTGTGTGTGTGTGTGTGTGTGTGTGTGTGTGTGTGTTGTATATGTGTGTTTTGCACGCGCGTGCGCGCGCGCACGCACGCACGCACGCACGCGCACACACACACACGTACACACACACCCACACACACACACACACACACACACACACACACACACACACACACACACACACACACACACACACACACACACACATTTGCACACCACACTCACACATAAACACTCTCTCTCTCCTCTCGCCATCACACACACACACACACACACACACACACACACGCACCACACACACACACCACACACACACACACACACACACACACACACACACACACACACACACACACACCAACAGACAGACAGAGTTAGAGGAAAGAGAGAAGGGGGAGCAAACCGACAGACACAGACAGACAGACAGACAGACAGACAAACAAACTGACAGACAAATTATCATCAGGCACAGAACACCATGTTATACAACTAGATATATCATCTTTATTTAATGTAAGCTATTTTTTTTATACAAATCACAGTTCATGCTTTTCTTCTGTACATTTAAAACTCGGAACAGAACAATTCTTTTAAAATGACATCACAAAAACAGAGTATAACAAAATAACAAAGTAACAGGCCTATGTCACAACAGGCGTGTCCATGACAGTTACCATGGCAATGCAATGTTGTTGTTTTTTTTTTATCATTCAACTGCAAAGAAAGCAATCAACAACAAGAACAAATCACAGTCTGCACGATGCTCACTGATAACGAAATGTAAGGAGTCGATTTCTGCAAAAAAGTACGGGGGGGGGGAGGGGGGGGGGGGGGGGGGGGGGGGGGGGGGGGGGGCGGAGAGGAGACCAATGTTATCTTTCTCCCTCTTCCGCTTTATCTTTTTTCTCTGTTGTTTGAGAAAACATGGATTTAATTTTGGGAATAGAAATGGTCGCAAATGACAGAGAGAAGTTCAGTTTTATTGATGACCAGAAAAAAAAAAAAAAAAAAAAAAAAAAAAAATATATATATATATAGCTATGGTAGCTTTCAGGCAAGTCTCACGAAAATCAACTGGTGAAAGCACTTTTTTGATGATGAAGCACCTTTTGCACCTTTGTAACATGAAAAGGGTGATTTTTTTTTAAAAAGGCAAAACTCTCTCTCTCTCTCTCTCTCTCTCTCTCTCTCTCTCTCTCTCTCTCTCTCTCTCTCAAGGCAGAGTCTTCATTTAACATCAACAAAAGGCTGTCGTCCATTCGTTCTTCAGTTCAGCAGAGATTTTCTTTGATTATGAAAATCTCTTGGCCATCGAAAACTAGGGGACCTGTTACGATACGACATGTGACCATGGTGCAGAATGTCTCTTTTGGGTGACGTTCTCTGCCGTTAATGTCTACTGTGAAAACAAAATACCATCGCTGGCAAACGCACGGTTTTGGGGATGGGTCTGTTCGATCACGTTTAGAATACAAAAACAGCTATGTCTGTTAAAGACTAGACTTTCTGTCTAATACCAAACACCACAACCACCGTCGCCACCATCACAACCACCATCCAAACGCGGCACTACTATCCTCAAAACCTGCACTGTAACTGGCCGTAGAATTTAGACGTTGTCTATCACCACGATCTCTCTCTCACCTTGTTACACTAGATTACAGAGAGTTCGTTTCAAAACGAGGTGACTGAAGGCAGAAGTTGCAAACAAATTTGAATTTCAAAAAACATTGTCGGTGATTCTACAAGACAATGTGGACACAAACAAATTACAAGACAAACCACGACGCGTTTCGACCTCTTAGGTCTTCTTCGGGTAAGACAACAACCGCATTCAGGACAACGAAAACGAAGAACGAGCAAATCACTTCTCTTTTCACACTGGGCGCAGTACATGAGAAGAGAGAAGTGATTTCCTCGTTCTTCGCTTCCATTGTCCTCAATGCTGTTGGATTTACCTGAAGAAGACCTAAGAGGTCGAAACGCGTCGTGTTTTGGTCTTGCAGTGTGTTTGCCCATAGAAGCGCGGGCCATTCTTTTTGACATTAGAGTACAGAGCAGCGTCAGGTCAGACCTGAACTCAAACCATGCATTCCTGTACAGTGAGATTTGTCACTGGGGCTCCACGTTGGACAACATGTGGCCTGCTGGGTACTGAATTTCAACAGGTAACGGAATGACATTCTGTATCGGGGTGAC
>JADBJO010012297.1:37168-42168 GCA_016801955.1 Conus betulinus
AGAGAGAGAGAGAGAGAGAGAGAGAGAGAGTCAGACAAAAAGAGCCAGAGACACACAAACTGACCGAGACAGAGAGAGAGAGAGAGAGAGAGAGAGAGAGAGAGATGCCGAGGGAGAGAGAGAGGGGGGAGGGGAACACAGAGAGAGAGTGACAGAGACAGAGACAGAGAGTGAGAGAAGAACACCGAGCGACAGCGACAGAGACAGAACCACCTACCAGATCCTCCGCCAAAGGATGCTGAGCCAGCTCATCGCAGATGTCCGGGTTGTCCAGGTAGTAGGACAGACACGTGGACCGCACGATGAACGGCTTGAGGGTGATGTCCACCAGGTTCTTGCCCGCGGCGTACAGGAAGAAGATGAGCTCCGGGAGGAAGCGCAGGTAGTACTTGCGCTCCTGCTTCTCTCTCGCACCAGCTGGATCTGGTAGAAGCACTGTCTGGTGATGGAGGCTTTGTTGACCTGAGCTTGCGAAGGTCGGTCCACGCTCGACTCCGTGATGGCCATGATGGTGGAGAGGCAACGGATGGATGTTTTGTGGTCAGTCTTTTGTTCACGTGTACTGGTGATGTCTATGATGTTGCTCGTCGCAACGTGAGGCGACTGTAGGCGAAAATCTAAATAAATTTGAAATTATTATAGATATATTGTCAAATTTATCAAGTTGCTGATAAGGATTTGTTCGATAACAAAGAAAGAGACGCCTTGAAGAATCTCTCCAGTAAAAAATGGTTTCTTCTTTCAAAAAAAAAAAACGGACTTACGGCCTTGTTGATTGATTAAGGATGTTTTATTTTGAAAGGTTCGCAGTCAACATCCACAGTTAAGGTCACCCAAGATCTCTTTTCGATCGAAGGTAAAACAGCCACGGTAAAAGACAAAATCCAATCGACATCAAAAATAAATCTGAAGGTAATATTTTTTCATTAATTTTCAACTTCAAGGCGTAGGTACACACGATTTCTGCTGTAACATTCACACAGATTAGCCTAGATCCTGTTTGAAAATTTCATGAGAGGCCGAGAGATTGTCTTTGGGGGATTTCACGTTATGCAGATACTTCTTATCCTTCTGGGAACTTCACGCTCTGCTGCAGGTAGTTTTATTCTTTATGGAGATGTCACATCACATTTGCAGATAGTCTTGGTCTTGGTGGAAATTCCACGTTGTGCAGATGGTTGTGATCTTTACAGAGTTTCCACGTTGTGCTGATTGTCCCGATTTTTGTGGAGTTCCCACGTTCTGCTGATAGTTTTGCTCTCTTTAAGGAGGTTGAAATGTGTTTATAGTCCTGATCTTGAAGCGGGTTTCACGTTTTCTAAATGGTTTCGGTCTTAGTAGAGATTTCACTTTTTGCAGATCGTTCCGATTCTTGTGAAAGTTTGTGGTTACAAACTCTGCATTATTCTTGTTTTTATTCTTGCAGATATTTCATGCCTCGCGCACAGCTGTGTAATCTTTGTGGTTTCCAAACATACAGATTTGTTCGCCCCAGACTGGAAATTCCACACTTCTTCTGAAGTAACTGGATGTTGAAGAACAATGACACACGGTTTTCACAGCTCTTTGATCCTTCCAAGACGAACTCCGTTCTGCCTTCAGACTGATTCTCTGACTTTTATTTATTTATTTATTTTTTTAGATTATTACCGCTTTTTAGGTGCCCGGTGTTTTTCTTCCAAGGTTCTTCTGAAGATATCAGGTACCGTCACATTCCATCTGCTTCCATCCAGGGTCCAGGTGGTACCGAGGCAAGAAGGCCTGAGCTGTAAGCAGCATCAGTCAGGCGTCTGCGTGTGAGTACGTGCACGTGCGTCAACTAACTGCTGCCTCAGCAGCACTGCTGCAGTGGAAATTGGAGCGCCCAGCAGGGGGGAGGGGCAGAGGGCGGGGGCAGTGCGGAGCTGTGCTGTGCTGTGCTGTGCTGTGCTGTGCTGTGCTGTGCTGTGCTGTGCTGTGCTGTGTTGTCGCCGTGCGGCAGTCCGTGTGATCTGCGTGCCTCACCTGTGGCCATATATTACCTTGCCTACGTCACTAGCCTATCCTTTAATGACGTATTGATCGGGTAGGGGACGTCATCAACGTTTTTTTGGGGGTAGGTAAAGTAGACAACTCCATGCTGGGAGGGTGGTTGGAAAAAAAAAAAAACAAGCGCGGGGAGCTTGGGCTGCAACTGCTTTCCACGGCCCTTCTTGAAAACAGATGTGTTGTTCTTGAACGCATTGATGATTGCTGTTGTCACGTTTCTCTCTCTGTCTGTCTGTCTGTCTGTCTGTCTGTCTGTCTGTCTGTCTGTCCGTATGTCTGTCTGTCTCTGTGTCTGTCTGTGTCTGTCTGTCTGTGTCTGTCTGTCTGTCTGTCTGTCTGTCTGTCTGTCTGTCTCTCTCTCTCTCTCTCTCTCTCTCTCTCTCTCTCTCTCTCTCTCTCTCTGCTTTCATTGCATACTTTTCATTTGTCTCGTTTGGTAGTTGTTTTCCTTCCCTTTTTTTTCCCTTTGTGTTTTTTTTTCCTGCTGTGTGAGCTGAAGAGTTGTTAGCACGTACGTAATCACGATCATGTGAACTGCTTATGTTTATGGGCTCCATGTGTCTGAACATTAAATCAGTTTCAGTTTGAGTTTCGAACTAGTAAATCTCTCTCTCTCTCTCTCTCTCTCTCTCTCTCTCTCTCTCTCTCTCTCTCTCTCTCTCTCTCTCTCTCTCTCTCTCTCTCTCAGGGAGCAGGGGATACGTACTATCAATGTAGCCGATATGAACACGAAGACGGTCAATTATGTCGCCATGGCCGAAATGGATTGGTTTCACACAGGTCAGTGGGACTTTCGATATGGAAGATGGCCCATGCCAACATCCCACCACCCCACTCTCCACCCTCCAACCCCACTACTCCCTCCCTCCCCCCACACCCAACTCCCAACCAGCCCACCTACCACCCCCTGGCCCCCACCCCACCCCCACCCCACCCCACCCCGTCAACGCTTGCCACCAGCAGATTGATCAACATGTTGCTTGTGCACAGAAGAATCTGTCCATCCTATTGTAACTTGACCTCTCCACCGATGGAGCTTGTTGTTTGTGAGGAGAGAGGAGACAGCTGTTCCACACACACACACACACACACACACACACACACACACACACACACACACACACACACACACACACACACGTGCACGCGCGCGCGAGCGCTCACACACACGTGTGTGTGTGTGTGTGTGTGTGTGTGTGTGTGTGTGTGTGTGTGTGTGTGTGTGTGTGTGTGTGTGTGTGCGTGTGTGTGTGTTGTTGTTTGTTTGTTTTGTTTTTTTTCTTTTTTAATGATCTACAGTCCTAGGATCCATTATCAGCAAGTGAAAGGTCTCAACCAGAGTTCAGGGAGATAAAAAGTTTTTGCCCCGCAACACCCCTGAATCAGTGAAAATGTTTCAGTTTATCATCAAAACCTTCTGCAAACAACACTGGCCAACTGACAAAGAAATAGCATAGAATTCTGCGCTTGTGGAACTAAAACAAAGTGCACTGGAAAAGAAATAACTGAAAACAGAGTTCACTGAGCGACGGGGGATGGAGGGGAAATTGTAGAGAAAGGCGTGGAGAATGGGGAGGGGAAAGGAGGGAGGGATGAAGGCGTAAAGGCTGGAGAGCGAAGAGCGGGAAGTGGAGGGGGTGTGGGGGGTGGAGAAATGAACTAGGAGGGGGAGAGAGACAAAATAAAAACAACCAGATGTTACTCAAAAATTGGCCTTCTCTTCCCAAAGTTGATGATGGGATTTTACGTGTGGGCAAGATTTCATGCACGCGTTCACACTCGGAACCTCGGTGTGTAATCTCATTGGAAGGACTTTTTGATGAAATGGAGTCAGAAAGAATGTTCACTCCGAGGGAAAAAATCCCCCCCCCCCCCCCCTCGACCAAAACGGCCTGGTGGAGGAGATTCGAACCCACAACCCCAAGATCGCCAGGATCACGAATCCGCGTTCCATGAACTGAGCTATTTCGGCCATGAAACAAGATACGATGGCCTTGTTCACACAATCCTCCGGGGAACTGCTTAAGGATGGAGACGATGGGGAAGATGCTCAACAAAAAGACTGACTGGCAGCATTGCAGAATGGACAGGGGAAAGACTTGCAGAGACCCATTCCCTGCCACACCACCGACAGACCTGGAGGAGCCTGGTGAACCCAGTCACTTCCGATGGATCTAGTTGCAAAGTGAGACGACCGCTGGCGACCGCTGGCGACCGCTGGCGAAAATCTAAACTTAGTTGAAAAGTTATCGATAAAGCATCGCAACAAAAAAAAAAAGAAAAGAAAAGAAAAACACGTAGACAAACGAATCACAAGACAAAGCACGACGCGTTTCGACCTCTTAGGTCTTCTTCGGGTAAGATACACAACACTCAGGACAACGAAACTGAAAATGAACGAGAAACCACGTTATCTTCGTCCAATTCAACGCCTTTCATGTGCCGAATTGGATGAAGATAAGTGATTGCTCGTTCATTTTCTTTGTCCTGGGTGTTGTGTATCTTGTCTGGAGAAAACCTAGGAGGTCGAAACGCGTCGTGTTTTGTCCTGTGATTCGTTTGTCTACGGTTTTTTTTTTTTTTTTTTTTCTTTTTTTTACGTGCATGATCAATAGTTTTTCAAATTTGATTAGACATCCCATGGAGTTTGGGGAGCAGTAGAATCTTAGCGGTAATGCGAAGACCAACACAATTTTGTAAAACTGAACCAAGAAACATGCTCGACCAGCTCCATTCTCCTGGAACCAAGAGGCCGCGGATTTTTTTTACCAGTTTCGTTTAGATCAATGGCATTACACTTAGGTGACTAAAAACAAATATCCAAACATTTTGTGCGTCCTTCCTCCACCTTTACTTTTTTTTATCACAGAAGCAAACAGAAAGCGATTTCCATGCATCATGTACTGACTAGGGCAAAACGAAATACTGTCGAACCACGCTTATCAGTGACTCAGTACCATCTTCGCTGACAT
>JADBJO010012297.1:47168-49668 GCA_016801955.1 Conus betulinus
ACACACACACACACACACACACACACACACACACACACACACACACACACATCACGGGCCTGCACGATACTGACACTAATAAAAAGAAACAATCGATGGACACTTGGCACAGACAAATAGGCAACGAAGGATTTTTGTTCGATGTGCACGCGATGTTCACGCTATCAGTTTGGGGTTGGCAGCATGCCAAGATCTGTATGATATACCTTTTTCATCACTGGACATACATGATCCAATGAAAAATAACTGCCCCGTTCCTAGTTCGAAAAGATTTAGCCCTCTGCAGAGACAGACAGACAGAGACAGAGACAGAGAGAAAAGAGAACAGAACAGTACAGAGAGAGAGAGAGAGACAGACAGACAGACAGATAGAAGACAGAGACATGCACGTGAGTGTGCACAGAGAGAGAGAGAGAGAGAGAGAGAGAGAGAGAGAGAGAGAGTTCAGTCAAATGTTTTACAATGTGTGTGTGTGTGTGTGTGTGTGTGTGTGTGTGTGTGTGTGTGTGTGTGTGTGTGTGTGTGTGTGTGACAGACAGACAGACAGACAGACAGACAGGCTGAGAGTTAAGGCAGATGTTTTATTCATGAAGGTAATTGCTCTTTACAGCGGGGATAAACATTATACGTCACACAGGGTATTTGTCTTCGTGTTACATAAACGCTTTAAGAAGTGCATGGAGATGTTTTATGGAAACGAATAGCTAATAGTTTAATAACCTTTTCGTTTTGAAGTTCGGCATTGTAAAGTGTAGTTTGAATAGACACGGATGGTGAACATCATTTGTGTAATGATTTGTTCTCTTTGATCTTTATATATAGGAAAAGTCAAAAAAGAAAGAAATGTTACTTCGCCTTTATTTGACTTTCGATGTAATGGGTAGGTCAGATTTATTTCGTTTGGCTATGTATAGATAATAATAATGAAAAAAGTTAGACACATTAAATCTAAATCTGCTTGCAATGTGTTTGAGAGGTCTTGACTATATTCATCGACATATACTGTCGTAAACATCGTGCGTAAATATCCGTTCTATATAATCCAAAAGTTGTCACTGTTTCGTACTCGAGAATTCTAGTTTCAAAATGGAGCGACTGATGGCGGAGAACGAAGCAAAATTTAGAAAAAGAGGGGTTTAGTTACCGCCAAGGACATTGACAAACAAAGCACAGGACAAGACACTGTGTCTTGTCCTGTGCTTTGTTTGTCAATGTCCTTGGCGGTAACCCCACAGTGTCTTGTCCTGTGCTTTGTTTGTCAATGTCCTTGGTGGTAACTAAACCCCTCTGTTTCTAAATTTTGCTTCGAGAATTCTTTTGCCGACTACAAATCGATCAGTCCTCAAAATGCCTTGATGAAATCCTTCATTTCACCAATATCTCGGTTCAGGCAAACGAAGCCAAATGCACACACACACACACACACACACACACACACACACACACACACACACACACAGCACTCTACACACACACACACACAATGTGTCATCCTACAGCTGAACTATTTTTCTAGCCGACTGGCACTCTATATTCTTTATATGTTAATGTGTGGTCCTACAGCTTCACCTTTTTTCTACTTGTATCGAATACATTGTACGGCAGAGTTCAGGTTATTAGGATATAGCTAGCGGCTTTACCATGTACCTACTCACCTGGCGTTTTGCATTGTACCCCAAAATATCTTTAAAACAAACAACAGATCTTTTCACAATGTATAGAGAGCAGCATTACCACCACCACCAGCATGCATATTTCAGTTCCATATTGTACCACTGGCTTATCAACTCGACAGTCAAAGAACTTTGTAACAAAGGTGAGAGGATAATTATCAAGCAATAGAACACACAACGATGTAACAAAGGTTAGAGAATAACTATCAAGCAATAGAACACACAACGATGCGAGTTTTAACTTTACTGGCTGGATCTTTGCAGGCAAAGACAAAGCTCAAGCACGTAGACAAGTATATATCTGAATATTCATGCACATTAACTACAGGCATTACAGATCTATTGTGTCTTTCTCTCGCTACAAGATTCCAGTCTTTCTTGATAAACATATGATGTTGCTTCTATCATATTAACTTTTAAGTGCAACGGTGCAGTAACTCTTTCTAAAGTGTTTACCTGAAGCTGTGGTCCACTTATTTCTTAGACCACGACCACACATCATCAGCTACAAAAAAAAATGAAAATCTCCGAAAATTCATTTCACTAATGAAGTGCGCATCAAGTGCCAATTCATTTATAAATAATAAAGTAAACACAATTGGGCCATAAACATCGCCCTGTTTCACACGATATGTAGACTTGAAGCTGCACCAGACTACACTCTTGCCTTTACACAAATCACGCATATTTATTTCACATATCATAGTTTTCCATTCTAATCAAGATGGAGCACAGGCTAGTTCCATGAACGGAATCAAATGCTGTCTCAAAATCATTACATGTAACATGTAATCTACGATTTAAGCAAAGTTGTTTCTATATAACCG
>JADBJO010012297.1:54668-58980 GCA_016801955.1 Conus betulinus
CCCATGTGATCCTCCCACGCCCACACCCGTGTGTTTTAGAACACTGTGTATTGTCACCCTCCCCCACCAGGCCTGACCCTCTGTCTGCTACTCATTCTATCAACACACTGACCCCCCAGAGTGCCAGCTCTCAGCATCGGATTTCCCCCACACTCTCTCAACTAGCAAGCATGGCCGTTATCATACACCTTCAAAAACAGCTTAATTCAGCCACACGCACTATCTCCAACATGCATCAAGACATACAAACACTGAAAAATAAGCTTGAACACACATTCCAGCACGTTGAACGGAACACTCAGAACACGGGTGATATGGAGATTATGGTGAAAAATTCCATAAAATCATTAAATCAAGATCTTTCACAACAAATCAAACATGTACAGGATGAACACACACACATACAACGTCAGATGAAAGATACCACAGGCAGACTGCAATCATTCAAAGACAGTCAAAACAACATCAATACTGACATTAGGAAACAAGTGCGTACCCTCAAAACCAATTAATCAAGCACAACAATCAGACAACCAAGGAGTCCAGATACACAGTGACACTTCAACTACATCATCTACACAGATTGAATATGCTGTGGAAACATCAAACACATACAGTGTGCTATCAGACAGTTCTACAGAGCAAAACACTGGTTCATCTGTTCCATCAACAAAATCTGTACACAACAAGAACAAACTAGACACAAACACAATGACAGAAATCCTCACTGCCAACAACAAACAGAATCCAAATCCCCCACCTCCTTCAGCTATCTTACGGCAAAAGACAATTCCAGAAACTTGTAACATGCTGCTGTTAGAAGACACTGTGTTACAGGGGGTAGATGAGAAGGAAATGTCCACAGAGTGCTACAGGGTGAACAATCTGTCAGTGCCTGGCCTGACAGTCCATCACCTGTGTCAATGGCTTTCATCACAGCCCCCATCACCCCACATCCAACAGGTCACTTTCTATAGGGGGATCAACAGCTGTGACGAAACGCCATGCCTGTAGCAGACTGGGCTGAGTTAATCCACCTACTCAGGCAAGAGTTCCCCAGTGCTTCACTGCAGGCCTCCTCCATTCTTCCTCCCCTTGGTCAACACCCCCTTAAGGACATGGCGTCACGATCCACGGCCAGTCTTCGCCCCTCCTGCCGTCAAGAGGGGATCAGTTACTTAGATAACACCCCCTTCTTCCTCGCCAGATCTGGGTCGCCAAAGAAAGCCATGTACCGAGACAGACTGCACCCCAGTTCATATGGCTGCAAAGTCCTTGCCTCCGAAATCTGTCCCAATAATAACCACAAGACCCAAGCCTCAACTGCATCAGACCCACAAAGAGGAAGAAGGGAACGTCTTGCATCACAAGACGCCCTTGTGACACTAACAGTCCCCCTAGCTATGACTATGAAACTGATTTCCCAGCGAACACTCCCCATAATCCCAACTCTCGCAGTGTGTATAATATACTAGGTCGCCATCAACGCCCTACAAAGCAACCCCTTCTACAATCCCCCACCCACATGTATTCTTTTCTTCCCAGTGAATAGGAATGACAAACAGCAATGTAAAGAGTACAGAAACGTGACCTGCACCCTCCATCCACATAAGCACGTCACCTCCTTCCATGTCCAAACACACACTGACAGCAACCAACACACCCACCTCCAAACACATTTCAGCTGCAACCTCACAACCCATCTTGACTACAAATTTCCCAGCACAGCACAAATACCACCCTCTAATCCCCATACAGTCCACCAACTCCAAGACAATGCCACCTTCCACTTCCCAACAAAACAGTCCTGCCACACAACGCCAACGCATACACCCCACACCCCCCCCACCCATCACACACCCCACAGCAGTTCCAGTACAAACCCCCCTAGCCCATGCCCACTACATTCCATTTGCTGTTCGTTGCTGAACACAATGACCGCTCAGTTCCTGTCACAGCAATACCAAGCAGCTCCTCTTCTTCCCCATGGCCTCATTGAAGTAAATTAACATGTCGCCTGTATGCCTCCCTTATATTCGTATATCAATGCTTGATCACCGTCTTGCATATGTTATATCCACTTCATATCACATAGGTCTGTAGTGCGATATGATGTTTTCATTCATCCATGTGCTATGTATGTGTGCGCATATCTAATGGTTGTGAGCGTGCATAATGTTTCTATCCAGTTCATACCAACATACATATGTAGTACGATACGCTATTAATTTGCATCATCCATGTGCTATGCATGGTATGCGCATATCTAATTGTTATGAAGCGCATATTATAGTTTGCTACATGGCGTGTTATGTGGCGCACACACGTGTGTGTGTGTGCGTGTTGTGCGTGCTGTGCGTGCGTGCGTGTGGGTGCGTGCGTGCGTGTGTGTGCGTGTGTGCGTGTGTGTGAGTGTGTGTGTGTGTTTGTGCGCGCGCGCACTCGCAGAGTGTGGTTGTATGTGTAAATCTATGTGCATTTGTTTGATTGTTTGTTTGTTTGTTTGTTTGTTCGTTCGTTTCCTTGCCTGGCCTGCTGCAGTCTGTCGGGGTATTGCACGAGGTCTTACTCTTATCTCCAGAAGTGCGTTTTGTGGTGTTGTGGACAAACAAAAACTGGTGTGTGTCGACATCGAGGTGCTGCCACTCAGTGGTTTAAAAAGACAGACAAAATGTGCTGACATTGGGAGTGTTGTATACAAACAAAAACTGGTGCGTCGACACCGAAGTGCTGCCACTCAGTGTTTAAAAGGACAGAACAAAATGTGTTGACACTGGGATGTGTGACGCGTGCAAGTATTGAGTGACTATACGAGTCATTATCATAGACCAATACTCATTAACCTTTTCCTTTGACCATTGTTTACCTTTTTTGTATCTGTTGTTGCACAATTGTTTATAACTTTAACTTTTGCTTAGTTCTCATTTCATTATCATTTTGCATTGAAGATTGTTCTGTTGTGTGTTCACTATACGGACACATTTTGTTTTATTTAAGTAAAAACAAAGAGAAAAAAAAGTTCCTTATAGAAAGAGACTAACAAAGCCTCTGCAGCAGGAGACTTCGGCAATAACTGCTGTTTACTGCGAGCGAGGCAATATTGTGCATTGCCAGCTCGTAGTTACAAGTGCGACTACGCGGCTTGTGTATTGTGTGTGAGTGGCTTTTTTTTTTGTTTTGTTTTGTTTTTTGTGTGTTTGTTTGTTGTTGGTCCCACTTGTTTTCTTTTTGAGTTTTGGTTCTTTGTCTTCCCTTTTGTCTTAAGTTTCTTGTTTTAAACTTTTTTTTTACCTCTTCTTCTGTCCCCTTAATCGTAATTTTGCTTTAGAAGTACTTCCTTTGTGTGTATCTTTTTTCATTTCAGAAAAAAAGTGTTTCCATAAGAATACCATCTGACCGAGGAGCGTACGGACATATAGTGTGAAGATTTTATTGTCTTCTCATTCGCTTTTAGTTTCCTAAAAGTTGTTACGGTGTGTAAACCAACCCCATTTTCCCTCTCTTTTATGTGCTTTTATTGTGTTCTCTTGACTATACAAATCTTAACGACAGTTAACGTGCAAAATCGTCGTCTCCTATTATCATCACATCAGTACACAACTAGAAATGAACAAGAACCAGTCTGCATGGCCATGCAAAGAAGGACACCGAATCTGTCACCTTAATATCCAAACATGCAGTTAACAAGACATCAGATATATCAACACTGATTGGGAATCATGGTAAGGCCTTTCATATTTTAGGACTCTCTGAAACCAGATTAACTGCACACATTAGCGACAATGAAAGATCCTACACAAGCGAAAGAGACGGGTATCGGGCAAGTGGGGAATATGAGAATGGTGTATAGATTCAACGAACGCCACACACCACACACACACACACACCCACACACACACACACACACACCACACACACACACACAATGAGCGGGTTTACTTGGACTTGTTCATGCTGTATTTAAAGTAAATTTTGAATGTAATTAATAGCCAACCGCCAAGAAACGTAGACAAACGAATCACAAGACAAAAAAAACCACGACGCGTTTCGACCTCCTAGGGCTCCTTCAGGCAAGTACAAAACACCTCAGGACCAACCGAAAATGAAACGAGCAATCACTTCTCTTCATTCAATTCGGCAGCAGGATGGGAGTTTTTGTTGATTTGAAAAATGAGGCTGTCAAGAAGGAGACAATGTGTGAGTTCGAGGTAGTATAATGATGATAATTATGTTGCTGATAGGAATATGGATAAGAGTAATGATGGATGATCAAATATTGAGAAAAAAAATAAATAAAAGGATTACTACCACT
>JADBJO010012298.1:0-12500 GCA_016801955.1 Conus betulinus
TCATAACAATATCCAGAACTATAGTGGAATACTCACTCACCATCATAACAATATCCAGAACTATAGTGGAATACTCACTCACCATCATAACAATATCCAGAACTATAGTGGAATACTCACTCACCATCATAACAATGTCCAGAAACTATAGTGGAATACTCACTCACCGTCATAACAATATCCAGAACTATAGTGTAATACTCACTCACCGTCATAACAATATCCAGAACTATAGTGTAATACTCACTCACCGTCATAACAATATCCAGAACTATAGTGTAATACTCACTCACCGTCATAACAATATCCAGAACTAGTTGCAAGGTAAGATGACTGCAGGCGGAAATCTTTAACAAATCTTAAATAAATGTTAGCGAACCGCCAAGAGAAACGTGAAAAAAAACGAGTCACAAGACAAAACACTGGGGAACGGTGCGACAGACGATGATCTCAGTCAAGAAAACTGTGAAACGTACTGTACCTAAATACTGGAAGAACACAATCTCTATGGGACTGCACAAACACAGGATGTCACTGGGAGATGACACTGCATACAGGACACATGAACACAGGACATCACGTGGAGAGGACATCACCTAGTCAGGACATAATGTGAAGAGGACATCACCTAGACAGGACATCGCCAAGTCAGGACATCATGTACACAGGACATCACCTAGATAGGACATCACCTAGACAGGACATAATGTACAGAGCACATCACCTTGACAGGACATCACCTAGACAGGACATAATGTACTGTCACGAACTGTCAAATGTTTTAGGCGTGCGTCTATGCTTTGCGTGTTTACACATGTTGTGTGTGTGTGTGTGTGTGTGTGTGTGTGTGTGTGTGTGTGTGTGTGTGTGCGTGCGCGCGCGCGCGTTCCTCGCGTGCACGCTTCCGCACGTTATTGGGTGTCAGCTAAAAGTGGCATCAGTGTACAGACATCCCGTGCGGCCCATGCTGATCACTTGGCTCACCTTGAGAGCGAGCAGAGTTCGAGTCCCGTTAGCCGGGACTGAGAACATTCTTTTTTTTTTTCATCAAGAGCCTTGGAGGGAGGTCTTCGGGTCTGACCGCGCCGGTAAGGTTTGGGTCGTCCGAGCATCGTTGTGACGCTCATTTGTGTCCGCGGTGAGGTGTCTGTTTGTCCAGACCCTGTATTGTCCCCAGAGCTCACTCACAGGTTTTGGTGAGTTAACAATCTGTTGTATGCATGTATATTTTCATTTGTTTGCTTTTGTTTTATAAATATGTATATATTATTCTTGCTTTCCCCATTCTAAAAAAAAAACCTTCACTTTCAGCTACAATTGGATTCAGACAGGAGGGGGAGAAAGGAAACCCTAGTCAGCCTTGTCTCTTATTCTTTTCATTGTTGGTGCGTGACCCTCTTTAATGAATAACTGGGGTTATTTCATGCGTAAAAAGCTTATCACAGAAAGGTGAAGATATCGTTTCGTTTACCTCCGACTCGAATTATTGTATCGTTATATTCTTTTATGGTAAGCACATTGTTTGATGTAGTGTAATGTACTATGTTACTATTGTTTGGATGAAAACGCGGTTATTTTGGCTTTTGCTATTCTCATTTCTTTTGGGGCTGGTGTATATAAAAGGAAATCCTTTGAAATCACTCTTGATTCAATACAAAAGTGGAAGAAAACATTGTAGAAGCCTTATATTGAAGAAGGGGACATTATGGTAGTCATTTTATTATAGTCACGTAAGCGTTAACTTGCCCCACACTCTCTAAAATTTTCCTTAATATTTAACTTCTATAAGAGGAAAGGGAGATGTTAACCAAATCATAACTTTTACATGGAGAAACAGAGCTGGGGAAAGACTTTGTTGTTTTTAGTCATCTAAAATATTCCATTTTCCCTCCCTTACGGCAATTTCCCTTTGTTCCAGGCCTTTTGTTTTTTTCTTATCGTGTTCTTACGTTTGAACCATCCATCCCCAGTCCTCCACTTCCTCTTCATCATCACCAGCCATTCCTTCAGCAAGCTATCCCCCTGGAGACTGCGCCCTGGGACTTCATCCTCATACCCATTTCGACGCCCAAAGTTCAACAATTCTTCTCTCTGCGCTCGCAGGGCTACATTGCCTGCGTGCTACCATCCCCCACAGTGCCAGCAATTGACTCTTTCCCGGGCGCGGGTGCTTGGACTTTTGAACATCTTTTTGTTTGCTTTATTTTCTCTGTTCACAACCTGTCCTATGGTTATAATTAATTTATTCTGGTACTCATCATAATCATCCTCATCCCCATCCCCCTCATCATATGCGTTTTGTTGTATGTTGTTTCGTGTGATTCTATTGTTTTGTGGTTTGTGCAATGAAGTGTCATTAAATGTTGGAAATGGAACTGTGTTAGTGGGTTAGTGTTAGAGTAAGAGTGGGAAAGGGTGTGGGTCTTGGTTTCGTGGGCACTAGGCCTGCGTTACAATGGTGGAGATGATGCGGGGTACGTTCTAGGTAGTTAGGGTTACTAGTGTATTTGTTTAGGCTAGAATAGGCTTGTCGTGTCCTGTGTCTGGTACGGTAGTGGGAGTGTTGTTGGAAAGTGGACAAGGGGTGTAACTCTTTGTAGATCAATAAGTGAATTAAGTAGGTTCAACTTACAGGGTGTGGGGAGATTGGCCATCTCGCCAACCATTTCACTTTTGTCCAATTGTGATTTCCTCTTCCAGCCGTGCCTCTCTACTTATTTTGTTTGTCGTATTCAAATTTTTTCCTCGGTGCTCGTAGTTATAGAAGGTATATGTCTTCAAGTCCGTTTTTTGTTTTGGGGGGCGGTGATTTTTCTTTCAGTACGCAGATGCAGACAGACTGTTATGTAAAGAAAGCCACGAATTTTTTCTGTAATATTCTATCGATTCGTGTTTCACCAAATGGAACTGCGCCCCACTGCTGAACGTTTGCTTAGGGAGACCAGTCAAGTTCCGCCAATTATCCCAACTGTTATTACTAGTGCTGCTGGGGGTTTCCACTGGGTTACTTGGACAACCCGCTGCTGTGTCTACTCCAAGGTCGTCCGTTTCTACTAGAACTAGTCCTCGTATCGCTGCCAACTTTTCACCTCCTACTCCAGAGCCAACGATGTTAGCGCCTTCAGACACGATGCCTGTTGACTTGGACCTGGCGGCATTGTATTTCTCAGTTCCGGAGCCTGGGTCAAAATCTTGGTCTTCAAGGCACTGACCTTGCACATTTTGTACGTGATTCTGTGGAAAAAGAGCGTGATCGTCGAGAACGCTTGGTAGGGAGGAAAGCGATCGACAAGAAAGAGAAAGAGACCGGCAAGAAAGAGAAAGGGATAGGCAAGAAAGAGAAAGGGATAGGCAGGAAAGACAGCAGAGGGAGGACCTGTTCTGGAGAGGACGCGAGGAGGAAAGACAGGATTTAAATAGGACTCTGGCTGAAGCAGTATCCAATCGTTCTAACTCGTACCCAGTGATTTTAGAAAAGTTCGAAGACAAAGATGACATTGACTTCTATCTGCAACACTTTGAGAAAATTGCAGTGGCACACAAATGGAGCAAGGACACATGGGTAGCGAGGTTGACTCCACAGCTGACTGGGGCAGCCAGGGAAGTTTTTCTGAGATTGCCTGCCAGTGATTCCAACAATTTTGAGAGGTTGAAGAACGACCTGCTGGTACGATTTCAGAAAACAGCCTCCTTCTACCGACAGCAGTTTCGACAGGTTAGGAAAGAGCCCGGAAACTTTCACAAACTTTATTGAACGTCTCGAGTGTATCCTCCAGCGGTGGTTCTCTTTGTCTGGTAAGAGTCTGTCCAAAGCAGACGATGTTGTAGACATGTTTCTACAAGACCAATTTTTTCAACATACTGACTCCTGATCTCGCAGCTCATGTAATGGAGCAGCAGCCTGGTGATGTGAAAACTGCTGCCAAGCTCGCTGAAACTCACATTGAGGCTAAGCGTTTTGGTCGGTGGCAAACATGGGAGTCAAGCAGGAAAAGCTTCGCACACCCAAAGGCAAGAGAGAGTAACAGCTCCTCAAACATTTCCACAAAGGAAGGGGAATGGCAATTGTTACCGCTGTGGAAAACCAGGACACATGAAACGAGACTGCAAGGAGTTGAAGGCAGTCTGCAGACAATGGATGCAGCCAGAATCAACTACCACAGAACTTGCAGCTTTATGCGACCAGTGCAGTGTCAAGCCATTTGTCCCGCGAGTATCGGTAGTGATTAATGGCCAGCAGGCTGTTGCACTACGAGATACTGGTGCTGAGATTAGTGCTGTATCTTCCCGGTTCGTGTCAGAGGAGGATCTCACAAGCCGATTTGTAGATCTGACCTTTGCCAACTCATCAACTGGAGGACCATTCCCGACAGCTTTCATTGACCTAGAATCTCCTTTTGTCCAAGGACGTATTGAGGCAGTAGTAATGGACAAAGCAAATCAAGACCTCATCATTGGAAACGAGGTGAAGTTTCCATCTGGAGAGTATGCCCAGGTACCAGTCTATGCGCGCAAAGATCTTCTTGCTGTACAGACTAGAGCACAGGCCAAACGGGGGGATCAAGAAACATCCATACCAGTATCAAAAGTATGTGGACTCGACCTCACTCCGGATAAGCTCAAAGAACTACAAGAAGGTGACTCATCCCTTGAAAATGCTAGAGCGATGGCCTGTTCTGGAGAGACTGCTAAAAGTAAGGGGGGTGAAGTGTCGTATCGGAAGGTACATGGGATCCTGCACCGAGAATTTAAGAATGGGGATCAGGTGTTCAAACAAGTTTGCGTCCCATTTCTTCTTCGAAGGGAGGTTATGCGACTGGCCCATGATACGCCGATGGGAGGGCATCTTGGCACCAAGAGGACCAGGCAGAAAATTTGGGCCGAGTTTTACTGGCCAGGAATGTGTGGCGACATCCAGCGTTACTGTCGCTCTTGCGATATGTGCCAAAGAGTTACCCCCCAGGGACGAGTCAGCAAAGTACCACTAGGAAGGATGCCAGTGGTAGGCCAACCCTTTTGACAGGTGGGTGTGGACCTTGTTGGACCGATACGACCAGCATCTGACCGCGGCAACAAGTACATTTTAGTCATGGTGGATCACGCAACTCGGTACCCTGAGGCAGCTCCTCTAAAGTCTGTGGAGTCAGAGAGGGTTGCCGAAGTCTTGTGGGAAATGTGGTCAAGACTGGGGATCCCAAAGGAAGTGCTGACTGACCAGGGAACTCAGTTTACTGGGGCTGTCATGCAAGAAATATTCAGACTTCTCTCAATTAGAGGCATCACTACATCGCCATATCATGCCCAAAGCAACGGGCTAGTCGAACGTTTTAATGGTACCTTGAAAGCAATGCTAAAGAAGATGTGTCAAGAGAAACCAAAAACGTGGGATCGATTTATCCCAGCAGTCTCTTTGCCTATCGGGAGGTTCCACAGGAAGGGACAGGTTTTTCACCATTCGAACTCCTGTATGGGCGAACAGTCCGAGGACCCATGACAGTTCTCCGGCAGCTGTGGACCAAGGAGCAAGTCGACGATGAAGTCCGGGCTTCATGCACGTATGTTCTGGATCTGAGGAATAGAATTGAGGAGACGTGTCGTTTGGCCAGGCAACATCTTCAGAAAGAAGCAGTTCGTCAGAAAAAGCATTTCGATAGGCGAGCCAAACCTCGATGTTTTAAAGTGGGTGACAAGGTTCTGTTGTTGCTCTCCAGCGAGAGCAATAAATTGCAAATGGCATGGCAGGGCCCCCCTTTTTCTGTCTAGAAAGAGTTGGCGAAGCTGATTATCGTATACGTATCAAAGGCAAAAAGAGAAAGTGTTCCACGCCAACATGCTAAAGGAATACGTCGAACGCCCTAAACTTACGGTGGCTGTGTCGGTAATAGATGACAGCGAGTGTAATGAGGTGCAGACAACGCGAGAAGAACATTCCTGTGATTCCGTTACAAGCTCAGGAAGGACCTGCTGATGTTCAGCTGGACCCGGATCATCCAGAAAGGCACGCCGATCTCCTGCACTTTTCTGCAGTCTTTGGCGACGTGTTCACTGACTTGCCACAGAGGACTACTCTCACGCCCTGCAGTATCAAGTTGGAACATGAAGAACCAGTGCGCACACGACAGTTCCCTCTGCCCTTCTCCCAGCGTGAAACGATCCAGGAAGAGGTCAAAGAAATGCTTAAGATGGGAGTCATTGAGAATTCCACTTCCCCATACTGTTCTCCAATTGTATTGGTTAAGAAAAGAGACGGCAAAATACGCTTTTGCGTCGATTTCAGAAGGCTCAATCAAATTGTGATTTTTGATGGTGAACCTATCCCAGATATCGACTACCTGTTCTCAAAGCTTGGTCAGGCCAGATACTTCAGTAAGATCGACCTGACAAAGGGTTATTGGCAAATCCCCATGGTGGAAAAAGATAAACCTAAAACTGCTTTCTCAACACCGCAAGGTCACTACCAGTGGACTGTTATGCCTTTTGGACTGAAGACAGCTGGTGCAGTGTTTAGCAGAGCAATGAGGGAGATGCTAAAGCCTCTTCAACTTCCTGAAGTCGACAACTTCATGGACGATTTACTGGTGGCTACTCAGACATGGACGCGTCACCTTGAGTGTCTCTATGCACTATTTCTCAGACTTCGTGAGGTTCGGATGACTGCTCGGCCTACCAAATGTTTCCTGGGGTTTGATGAAGTTACGTATCTTGGGTTTGTGGTAGGAAAGGGTAAACTGAAAGCAGAGGACGAGAAGATGGCCAAGATTGGCAAGGTTCAGCCCCCTGAGACTAAGAAACAAGTTCGGGCCTTTTTAGGGCTGGCAGGTTTCTACCGGCGATTCGTGCCGAACTTTGCGGAGATCGCCCTTCCCCTGACAGATGCAACAAAGTCCAGGATGCCAAACAGAGTGAAGTGGACTCCCGAATGTCAGAAAGCTTTTTGACGAGCTGAAAAAAAGACTGTGTAGCAAACCCGCCTGTGTTATGCCCAACTGGGAGTTGTCGTTTGTACTGAGGACAGAGATGCCTCGGATGTTGGGTTGGGCGCGATCCTTTTACAGGACCAGGGAACTGGTCTCCAACCCGTGACGTGTGCCAGTAAGAAACTACTTCCTGCAGAAAAGAACTACTCTACGGTTGAAAAGGAATGCTTTGCCATCGTGTGGGCGGTCCAGAAATTTGAACCGTACCTGTATGGACGGCATTTTATTATTCAGACTGACTGACCACCAACCCTTACAGTATTTGAAGAGACTGAAAGCATCCAATGGTCGCCTGATGAGGTGGGCACTTCAGCTGCAGTCATTCTCGTTCAGTGTTCAAGCAATACCAGGAAAAGAAAACGTCGGTGCTGATTTTTTGAGCAGATGCCCAGAGTGAGTGTGGTTGACAGTTCATGGACATTATGTATGATTTAAACTATGTTTAAACTTGGTTCGGGGGTTTGTCACGAACTGTCAAATGTTTTAGGCGTGCGTCTATGCTTTGCGTGTTTACACATGTGTGTGTGTGTGTGTGTGTGTGTGTGTGTGTGTGTGTGTGTGTGTGTGTGCGTGCGCGCGCGCGCGTTCCTCGCGTGCACGCTTCACGCACGTTATTGGGTGTCAGCTAAAAGTGGCATCAGTGTACAGACATCCCGTGCGGCCCATGCTGATCACTGGCTCACCTTGAGAGCGAGCAGAGTTCGAGTCCCGTTAACCGGGACTGAGAACATTCCTTTTTTTTTCATCAAGAGCCTTGGAGGGAGGTCTTCGGGTCTGACCGCGCCGGTAAGGTTTGGGTCGTCCGAGCATCGTTGTGACGCTCATTTGTGTCCGCGGTGAGGTGTCTGTTTGTCCAGACCCTGTATTGTCCCCAGAGCTCACTCACAGGTTTTGGTGAGTTAACAATCTGTTGTATGCATGTATATTTTCATTTGTTTGCTATTGTTTTATAAATATGTATATTATTCTTGCTTTCCCATTTCTAAAAAAAAAAAAACTTCACTTTCAGCTACAATTGGATTCAGACAGGAGGGGGAGAAAGGAAACCCTAGTCAGCCTTGTCTCTTATTCTTTTCATTGTTGGTGCGTGACCCTCTTTAATGAATAACTGGGGTTTATTTCATGCGTAGAAAGCTTATCACAGAAAGGTGAAGATATCGTTTCGTTTACCTCCGACTCGAATTATTGTATCGTTATATTCTTTTATGGTAAGCACATTGTTTGATGTAGTGTAATGTACTATGTTACTATTGTTTGGATGAAAACGCGGTTATTTTGGCTGCTATTCTCATTTCTTTTGGGGCTGGTGTATATAAAAGGAAATCCTTTGAAATCACTCTTGATTCAATACAAAAGTGGAAGAAAACATTGTAGAAGCCTTATATTGAAGAAGGGGACATTATGGTAGTCATTTTATTATAGTCAAGTAAGCGTTAACTTGCCCCACACTCTCTAAAATTTTCCTTAATATTTAACTTCTATAGAGGAAAGGGAGATGTTAACCAAATCATAACTTTTACATGGAGAAACAGAGCTGGGAAAGACTTCGTTATTTTTTAGTCATCTAAAATATTCCATTTCCCCTCCCTTACGGCAATTTCCCTTTGTCTCCAGGCCTTTTTGTTTTTTTCTTATCGTGTTCTTACGTTTGAACCATCCATCCCCAGTCCTCCACTTCCTCTTCATCATCACCAGCCATTCCTTCAGCAAGCTATCCCCCTGGAGACTGCGCCCTGGGACCTTCATCCTCATACCCATTTCGACGCCCAAAGTTCAACAATTCTTCTCTGCGCTCGCAGGGCTACATTGCCTGCGTGCTACCATCCCCCACAGTGCCAGCAATTGACTCTTTCCCGGGCGCGGGTGCTTGGACTTTTGAACATCTTTTTGTTTGCTTTTATTTTCTCTGTTCACAACCTGTCCTATGGTTATAATTAATTTATTCTGGTACTCATCATAATCATCCTCATCCCCATCCCCCTCATCATATGCGTTTTGTTGTATGTTGTTTCGTGTGATTCTATTGTTTTGTGGTTTGTGCAATGAAGTGTCATTAAATGTTGGAAATGGAACTGTGTTAGTGGGTTAGTGTTAGAGTAAGAGTGGGAAAGGGTGTGGGTCTTGGTTTCGTGGGCACTAGGCCTGCGTTACATGTACATAGGACATCACCTAGACAGGACATAATGTACATAGGACATCACCTAGACAGGACATAATGTACATAGGACATCACCTAGACAGGACATAATGTACAGAGCACATCACCTTGACAGGACATCACCTAGACAGGACATAATGTACATAGGACATCATCTAGACAGGACATAATGTACATAGGACATCACCTAGATAGGACATAATGTACAGAGCATCACCTTGACAGGACATCACCTAGACAGCACATCACCTAGACAGGACATAATGTACAGAGCACATCACCTTGACAGGACATCACCTAGACAGGACATCACCTAGACAGCACATCCCCTAGACAGCACATCACCTAGACAGGACATAATGTACATAGGACATCACCTAGACAGGACATAATATACAGAGCACATCACCTAGACAGGGACACCTAGACAGGATATCACCCAGACTGCACATAATGTACAGAGCACATCACCCAGACAGGACATCACCTAGACAGGACATCACCTAGACTGCACATAATGTACAGAGCACATCACCCAGACAGCACATCACCTAGACAGGACATCACCTAGACAGGGCATCACCTAGACTGCACTTAATGTACAGAGCACATCACCCAGACAGGACATCACCTAGACAGGACATCACCCAGACAGGACATTACCTAGACAGGACGTAATGTACAGAGGACATCACCTAGACAGGACATAATGTACATAGAACATCACATCGACAGGACATAGAACATCACATCGACAGGACATAATGTACAGATCACATCACCTAGACAGGACATCACCTAGACTGGACATAATGTACCGGGGATATCACCTAGACAGGACATAATGTACAGATCACATCACCTAGACACGACATCACCTAGACAGGACATCACCTAGTCAGGACATCACCTAGTCACTTAGACAGGACATCACCTAGACAGGACATCACCTAGTCAGGACATCACCTAGTCAGGACATCAGCTAGTCAGGACATAATCACCTAGTCAGGACATCACCTAGACAGGACATCATCTAGCATCAGGACATCACCTGGCCAGGACATCATGTACACAGGACATCATCTAAACAGGACATCTTGTACACGGGATATCACCTAGACAGGACATAATGTACAGATCACATCACCTAGACACGACATCACCTAGACAGGACATCACCTAGTCAGGACATCACCTAGTCAGGACATCACCTAGTCACTTAGACAGGACATCACCTAGACAGGACATCACCTAGTCAGGACATCACCTAGTCAGGATATAATGCACAGAGCAAATCACCTAGTCAGGACATCACCTAGACAGGACATCACCTAGTCAGGACATCACCTAGACAGGACATCATCTAGCCAGGACATCACCTGGCCAGGACATCATGTACACAGGACATCATCTAAACAGGACATCTTGTACACGGGACATCACCTGGACAGACATCTTGTACACAGGACATCACCTAAACAGGGCATCTTATACACAGGACATCACTTAAACAACAGGACATCCTGTACACAGGATATCACCTAGACAGTTCATCATGTATACGTGGCATCACCTAGACAGGACATCTTGTACACGGGGTATCACCTAGTCAGGACATCATGTACACATGACATCGCCTAGACAGGACATCTTGTACACAGGACATCACCTAAACAGGACATCTGGTACACAGGACATCACCTAGACAGGACATCGTGTACACAGGACAATACATCAACAGGACATCTTGTATACAGGACATCACCTACACAGGACATGATATACACAGGACATCACCTAGACAGGACATGATGTACACAGGACGTCACCTGGACAGGACATCTTGTACACAGGACATCACCTCAACAGGACATCTTGTATACAGGACTTCACCTAGACAAGACATCTTGTACAAGGACATCACCTAAACAGGACATTTTGTACACAGGACATCACCTCAACAGGACATCTTGTATACGGTACATCACCTAGACAGGACATCTTGTGCACAGGACATCACCTAAACAGGAAAAGTTCGTACAAAGGACATCACCTAGACAGGACATGATGTACACAGGACATCACCTGGGTATCTTGTATACAGGACTTCACCTAGACAGGACATCTTGTACTCAGGACATCACCTAAACAGGAAAATTTCGTACACAGGACATCACCTAGACAGGACATGATGTACACAGACATCACCTGGACAGGACATCTTGTACACAGGACATCACTAGTCAGGGCATCATGCACGCAGGACATAACCTAGCCAGGACATCCTTATCCCTAAAATGTGTCGGTTTTTTTTTTTTCCTCGTGTTAGTAGTTAATTCATTTATACATCAGCTTAAAATCATGCACAGTGTGGTCTCAAAACTTAGCGGATGTGGTGGAGCGTATATGGGCTTGTCCGCACGCAGTGACGTCTCCTCCATGAAACTAATGAAACTTTGAAATGCCAGTATTTGGTGAATTATATCTCAGCATCAGAGTATAGAAAGAAAAAAAAATGTATAAAACTACGATACAGAAATAACTTTTATGGAGAAAGGATTATAACCTTGTTGCAAATTTATGAAACTGTCATCATCTTCTTTATGTAATGCAATGACATGACAAAAAAGATGATGCAGATGAAACGTGAACATGTCACTGTTCCATTGTTAGTTGATGTTTCTAAACATCGTAACGGAGAGTCTGTTCCAGTCTCAACCTTGTCTTTGATGTCTGGAAGTGCCTTTGTGTCGTAATGCAAGCCTTCACACATTGGAAGTGTCTTTGTGGAGTGCAAACCTTCAAACCCCCAATCCACAAACACTATAGTCCAGGAAAATTGATATGAACGTTGAAAGAAATATGGAAAGAAGTGTTGTGATTCTACATAGCCAGCTGGCATTGCTAAACTGGGCATTTCTTCCGTGTCATGTGTGTAACTGGGGTAAAAATGGGCATTTTTTCCGTGTCATTGTGTAATTAGGTAAAACTGGGCATTTTTTTCTTCCGTGTCATTGTGTAATTAGGTAAAACTGGGCATTTTCTTCCGTGTCATTGTGTAACTGGGTAAAACTGGGCATTTCTTCTGTGTCATTGTGTAACTGGGTAAAACTGGGCATTTCTTCTGTGTCATTGTGTAACTGGGTAAAACTGCATTTTTCCGTGTCATTGTGTAATTAGGTAAAACTGGGCATTTTTCCGTGTCATTGTGTAATTAGGTAAAACTGGGCATTTCTTCTGTGTCATTGTGTAACCAGGTAAAACTGGGCATTTCTTCTGTGTCATTGTGTAACTAGGTAAAACTGGGCATTTCTTCTGTGTCATTGTGTAACCAGGTAAAACTGGGCATTTCTTCTGTGTCATTG
>JADBJO010012298.1:20000-42500 GCA_016801955.1 Conus betulinus
GTTTTTTTTTCACCTGCCATCACATTGCGGACACTTCCTGTCAGTAGTAACCACCTGATCTTGCACTGACTGTGGTAAAACATGTCCCTTCTGATACAAACATGATTCATCTGCACTGACTGTGGGAAAACATGTCCCTTCTGATACAAACATGATTTCATCTGCACTGACTCTGGGAAAACATGTTCCTTCTGATACAAACATGATTCATCTGCACTGACTGTGGTAAAACATGTCCCTTCTGATACAAACATGATTCATCTGCATTGACTCTGGGAAAACATGTTCCTTCTGATACAAACATGATTCATCTGCACTGACTCTGGGAAAACATGTCCCTTCTGATACAAACATGATTCATCTGCACTGACTGTGGTAAAACATGTCCCTTCTGATACAAACATGATTCATCTGCACTGACTGTGGTAAAACATGTCCCTTCTGATACAAACATGATTCATCTGCACTGACTGTGGTAAAACATGTCCCTTCTGATACAAACATGATTCATCTGCACTGACTGTGGGAAAACATGTCCCTTCTGATACAAACATGATTCATCTGGATACCTTGGCACACACATATGCTCTGTCGCAAGTTTTTCGACGTTGCAGGGCATGTTGTCCTAGAAAAAGACACTGTAAAACGCGATTTGGCCACGCAGCAGTTAACAAGAGCTGTCACTCCTTGGACCAAGCCTCCGCCGCAGTCATTGTTCACAGCTTCCAATTACAGCTCAAGATCTTTGTCTCCGGAACTTTTTTTTTTCCATGTATTTCTATTTAATTTGTCGTATTTTTGCCAAGCAGGTGTACGCAATAAGGCGAAATTGTATGGGTAAACAGGTCTGAAGTTGACTTCAGAAGTATGTACTCATTAAGGTGGCCATGACAGGCAAGCTGACTTCAGAAGTATGTACACATTAAGGTGGCCATGACAGGCAAGCTGACTTCAGAAGTATGTACACATTAAGGTGGCCATGACAGGCAAGCTGACTTCAGAAGTATGTACACATTAAGGGGCCATGACAGGCAAGCTGACTTCAGAAGTATGTACACATTAAGGGGCCATGACAGGCAAGCTGACTTCAGAAGTATGTACACATTAAGTACCATGACAGGCAAGCTGACTTCAGAAGTATGTACACATTAAGGGGCCATGACAGGCAAGCTGACTTCAGAAGTATGTACACATTAAGGTGGCCATGACGGGCAAGCTGACTTCAGAAGTATGTACACATTAAGGTGGCCATGACAGGCAAGCTGACTTCAGAAGTATGTACACATTAAGGGGCCATGACAGGCAAGCTGACTTCAGAAGTATGTACACATTAAGGGGCCATGACAGGCAAGCTGACTTCAGAAGTATGTACACATTAAGGTGGCCATGACGGGCAAGTTGACTTCAGAAGTATGTACACATTAAGGTGGCCATGACAGGCAAGCTGACTTCAGAAGTATGTACACATTAAGGGGCCCATGACAGGCAAGCTGACTTCAGAAGTATGTACACATTAAGGTGGCCATGACGGGCAAGCTGACTTCAGAAGTATGTACACATTAAGGGGCCATGACAGGCAAGCTGACTTCAGAAGTATGTACACATTAAGGTGGCCATGACGGGCAAGCTGACTTCAGAAGTATGTACACATTAAGGGGCCATGACAGGCAAGCTGACTTCAGAAGTATGTACACATTAAGGGGCCATGACAGGCAAGCTGACTTCAGAAGTATGTACATATTTAACATGTCATGACCGCACTACTGTGTCAAATCCGGACACACACAAAGGCCGCTTCAAATCAAAACAAAATACATATTAGAGAGAGAGAGAGAGAGAGAGAGAGAGAGAGAGAGAGACAGAGAGAGACAGACAGACAGACAGACAGAGAGAGAGAGACAGAGAGAGAGAGAGGAGAGAGAGAGAGAGAGAGAGAGAGAGAGACAGACAGACAGACAGAGAGACAGACAGACAGACAGAGAGAGACAGAGAGAGAGAGAGAGAGAGAGAGAGAGAGAGAGAGAGAGAGAGAGAGAGAGAGAGAGAGAGAGAGAGAGAGAGAGAGAGAGAGAGAGAGAGAGAGAACAGTGTCAAGTTACACTGGAAACAGACCAGCCAATCATACAGTCTATGTCAGGACAGCAAGCACAATAAATCAGATCTAAGTACAAATTAGAATGACCCGACTGAAATTCCAACACAATTCCTATTCTGCGGTAAGAGACCGTCTTAATACTAAGTTTTACAGCATAGTTTTCAAAAACAAATGTTGACACAGTTCATATGCTCAAACGAAGTAGATGTATATTTCAAAAGATGAAGTTGAACAGATGGCTTGATGCACATAAGCAAGTCAAAACAAAAACATCCCCACTTCCACCCACCACTCAACCAGCATCACCCCAAACTTAACAATGTTCATCATTGATCTCATTCTTATTACAGTTTTAAAAATGTAAATACTTAATAGATCACTACACACACACACACGCACGCACGCACGCACGCACGCACGCACACACACACACACAGAGTTCAAATAACATTGAAAGGAACTGAAGAAAGCTGCAGTACGACAGGTTCCAGATTCCAATTCCTCACAATGCCGCTAGAATACACGAAGAACAGACGGGCGTTCTCCAAATGCTCACTGAAATGCTGGTATGAGCAGTCACTCAGAGTGGGCAATAACAGCATGCCTGATCAGAGAGCTGCAGCACAGCTCACTGGGTACAACCGTGAGCAGAACATAATTTGACGCAGGAAACCTGACCTTTCTCACCATCTGAGCCAAAACTACGACACAATCATTGTCATAGCACATCTGCCGGCAATGTATCAATATATTGTCAGGACACCGCCACAGTCCACGTGTATGTGCAAACATCATCTGATCCAAATATGCAACAGAATAATTGTCATAGGTACATCTGCAGGCTATACATTGTTAGGACACCCACCACCACAATCCACATGTATGTACAGACATTCTCATCACCTGATCCAAAAATACAGGAGAATCATTGTCATATGACATCTGAAGGCCTACATATATTGCCAGGACACCACCACCACAATCCACATGTGTGTACCACATTTTCATCATCCGATCCAAAAATGCAACAGAACCATTGTCTTAGGTATATATAAAGGCCTATATATTGCCCAGACATCATCACAATCCACATGTATGTACAAAAACAAACATTCTCATTGTCTGCGCCAAAAAAAACAACAAAATCATTGCCATAAGACATCTGCAGGCGATATATTGTCAGGACACCACCAACACAATCCACATGTGTGCACCAACATTCTCATCACCTGATCCAAAGATGCAGCAAAATCATTGTCTTAGATGTATCTGCAGGCCCATATATTGTCAGGACACCACCACTATCCACACGTATGTACAGAAAAGACTACCACGACGAACTCTGTGAAGTCTACAATCAAACACAAAACTGATGGTTTCCCTTCCACATGATATTCTCCATAGCCCCACCTGGCACGGCGGACACTACAAACACATGGCCTTCATCATAGCCCGAGCTGGCACGGCGGACACTACAAACGCATGGCCTTCATCATCAGTTCTCCTCAGAACTTCAGGTCTAGGGTTAACCAAGCCCGAATGGAAAGCCTCCCAGAATGCTGGTATTGGCGGTGATCGTGAAGAGGTATCGATGACTATCAGACTCACAGAAAAGCACTGTAAAACAAGCAGTGAATACCCCGGTATGACCTGGACGAAGGGAAGGATGCCCAGACAGCAGCAGTCCCTGAAGTCAGTGTAGGCCCTCTCCCTGCAGGAAAGCCTCTGCTCACTGCCAGAGGATGATGTCCACAGTAACACAAACAGCATCACAGAGAAACCTCAACAGCCAGAAGTTGAGATGCAAATGAAGCCAGAAGTTGAGATCATGGAAAAAAAAACAGACAAAAAGCATAGGTCAATGCTCTTTACACAATACTAGAGAGTATCTGAAGAGACAATGACATCGCCTTCCCTAACAAAGCACCCTCACACACTGGTGAACTGAAGAACCAGGAAGAAAACACCAGAGGCCAGAGAGAAACAGACTGACCACATCATTATATGCGCTAACGTTGAAGCTCGTAGCACACAAGAATAACAGCTAGCTAGCTATAGGATAAACATGGTAAGAACGTGATACTAAAAGAGCAACAAAAAAAAGGAAAAAAAAAAAGAAAAAAAAAAGAAGACCCCCCACTCCCACCCCCCCCCCCCCCCCCCCCCCCCCCCCCCCCCCCACCCCCCGCAAGAAGTGGACGGAGTTCTACCAAGAAGTATGCGGTTACAAGTTATAAACAGGCACCAGCATACTGAGCTGTGAAGCAAAGTACACAAGTACACACGGCGATTCTGAGCACTTTCAAAACGAGTGCTAGTACATGGTACGCCTGTATACCGAGCACTATAGAGAGGCCTGCAGTTATGCTAACAGGCACATGTGTACTGAGCTGTGATCTTAACATCAGCAGTGAACATTAGGCCGCTGTAATTCCCCAAAAGTTGTGAAAGCGTTTTGCATGCTGAAGGGAGATAAGCCTGTAGAGGTATTTTTCATTTATGAATGAAAAAAAGACTTTGTTAATATGGCAGTTTGGCGTCAAATTACGTGAAAACATGTTTTAAACTATGGGTGCACAGAATGCGTCAAAATATGAAAATGATTGTTCTGTGTGTGTGTGTGTGTGTGTGTGTGTGTGTGTGTGTGTGTGTGTGTGTGTGTGTGTGTGTGTGCGTGCGTGCGTGCGTGCGTGCGTGCGTGTGTGTGTGCGCGTGCACGCAAGCACGCATGCATGTATTTGTCTGTCTGTCTCTGTGTGTTGATCTAATCATGTCAAAGTAGATTTCCTGCAAATAATGACCAGGACAGGTGCGTCACTGCCCATTCCTTATCAAAGACCTTAATTTGTCACCAAAGTTCTTAATTTTAAACTACTTACATCGAAATTTAAGTATTAGTCTGAACCACTTTTGTGGAATTATCTTTCTTCTGATCCATCAGTGTAACAAATTGTCTCCTTGTCTAACGGTTACCAAGTTTTTGCCTTTTTTTTTTATCCCTCCCTGCGGATATCTTTGCTGGTTTGGTGTCATATAGTCAGAGTTTTGATGATGACTCAGTGACATGAATGCCACAGTTATATTCACTGTACCAGACACCACTATAAAACATTGAAATTGAGTATAACGTGCACTCTACAAAACTCAGGGAGAAACTTACTGGCTGCTTAACTTACAGTGCCCATGGTGGCTATCAATATGTCCTTGAGACTTGTTTGAACTGAGAGTACGGCATCCATCGGTCTGTCAAAAATTCTGTTCCGGTGCTTTTCGAGTGCTCAAAACAGAATGCCCCTTTTCTACTGAACAGTACAACTGGCAAGAAAGAGCGAAAACTCGCATCTATTGCTGAGTGAACGATGATGGAAAACGTTTTCATGGTGAGCATACCATGCCAGTTAATAAGACAGCGGTCACCCACACACAGGACAACATTGCGTTTCTGCACTTTTGGTAGTATGACAATGCACACTCTCCAGCACTCATGGGACATCAAGCGTGTGATGCAAGTGGTGTGGGAGATGGCATCCATGTATCTCAATCAAAGCCAATATCTCTTGTATCATTGGGATCAACGACTTCCAACCATAGCCAAAAACATTCAGTGATCATATTTCTTGTCATGCTGAATATTCTGACATTAAAATGGCAGCCTTGAAACTTCTGGGGAGTGACTAAAGGGATGCGGTTGGACTTCAATGATTGAGTCAGTCGGAACTGTCAGAAAAACGGGTTGCTGAATCATTGCTAATGTATCTTATGTCCTGAGTACACATTCAATCCACCAGACAACTGCAGCAGCACTGTATAGTCTTCTACACAAAGCAATTTCAAAGGCACATTATGACAGACTCTTCGACTGACGACTTTGGCAGCCAGGGGTAAAATGTTTACAGTGTCACCTGTTGGAGTCTTGTTCTGGATCTTGAACTGCGTGTACTCCACTTTATCTGTTCAATTCAAACTTTGAACAGTGTCTCTCTCTTTGATCACATTCAGTGCCCATGGTGGCTGTCAATATGTCCTTGAGACTTGTTTGAACTGAGAGTACGGCATCCATCGGTCTGTCAAAAATTCTGTTCCGGTGCTTTTCGAGTGCTCAAAACAGAATGCCCCATTTCTATGACAATTCTGATCATGCACAGTAAAGGCTGATGCAAAAGGGGAGGGTGATGGCGGTGCAACAGGATTACCAGCAACGCTTAAGCTTTGAGAAAGTGGGTCACAGGAGGCCCGAAAATAGTGCGTTTGGTGAGCGGTATTTGGCAGCAGATGTTTCTTTCCAAGGAGAATGTTACAGACCACCATGAACAAGGTCCTTCTGTGGACTGGTTGCGATATGTGGTTATGACCAGATGCTTTGTTCATCGTGACCCAAATGCAGGGAAATTACTGCGGATTAACAGTAGGATGCGTGCACTGCAGGAATTAAATTACTGCGGATTAACAGTAGGATGCGTGCACTGCCTGTCAGGTTTCCAGTGCCTTTGTATGTTGTTAACTCATATCTTTGCATGTATCAAAACAAAAAAAGATCAGCCTCCATTCCATTGAATTAGATTTTCATGATCCGAAGCATGGCTAAAATATAACTTACATAGTGCAGAGTAACCCATACGTGCATAAAAAGAGGAAAAAAAGTTGTTACTTTTTTTCCTTTCATATTCGCAAGGATTATTCTACACATAGTCTTTTTTAAACTTAACAAATCGGTTTTTTTTATATATGTACGGATTACTCTGCGCTGTTTTTATCAATTTAACAATGGCTTAAAATAGTGTAAGATTCATTTTCTTAATAAAGAAAAAACAGGTAACAAAAAAATTCGATCATGACCTAGATTCAGGAAATGACCTTGCCCCAAAAGATCGAAAAAAGATCAGAAACCTTTGCTTTTGCCACTTTTTGAATACAGGTTGGTAAGAAGTATATCCACACACACATTCCGTGCTTCTACCCCCAAAACCAGTCTACTGCTAAAATCACATTCTTAACAAACTCACTACAACCGACACTGACATGCCAGCTCAGGCAACGCCCCCAAACCATCGCCACTTGTCTGTGCTGAAAAACGGGCAAAGGGTCAAAATAAGAAACAGACAGGACTTGACATCTTGGCTGGTATCACGTGAAAGCAAATAATTAACCTTGCAGTTGCATCATTACTAAGAATGAATTCCATTTACTATGAGTATTACACCCTTGTTTCTGAGCTGTCATCATACAAGTCGTCGAAGGAAGCATGCGATTTCTCATAAAGATGTGGGTCTTCTGCTGTATTGACGTAGACCGTGGGCCTTTCATAATTGGCCAGAACGTGGGTAGGAAAACCCAACATTCTCGTATGGGACATCACCAGCCAGGTCTTCAGTGGGGTGAGGAGAAAAAAATGGAAGCCAACTCGAAGGAGGGGAAGGAGGCCTGTGCTGGTTCCTCTGGATCATTTGCCATGGCAGCGGCCTGCAGAGGCTTCTTTCCCGGGTGTCCTCTGCCAAAACCGAAGGCTTGATCTTCTCTATTCTTCAGCGGCGTTCCTCTACCTCCCAGCGGCTTGAGTCCAGGTGTTCTTCCTTTACGGCTGTCCACACCTCCGCTTTCCTTAGAAGATGGTGCAGAGAGTGCTGTGGCAACAGCGGCAGGCTGGGCCTCTCTAGCCCTGGCACTGGGCAAGCAGGCGCGGATGGTGGCGTCACTGTAAGTGCCGTCTTCTTCCCCCTGCAGCCTTGGCAGATCTTCAGCCCTGGCACTGGCACTGGGCGAGCATGCACGGTTGGTGGCGTCACTGTAAGTGCCGTCTTCTTCCCCGGGCAGCCTTGGCAGATCTTCAGCCCTGGCACTGGCACTGGGCAAGCAGGCGCGGTTGGTGGCGTCATTGTAAGTGCCGTCTTCTTCCCCCGGCAGTCTTGGCAGATCTTCAGCCCTGGCACTGGCACTGGGCGAGCAGGCACGGTTGGTGGCGTCACTGTGAGTGCCGTCTTCTCTCCCCGGCAGCCTTGGCAGATTACCGCCTATCTTTGGGTCCGGCGAGTTTTTCTTGTGCTCCTGCTTCTGCAGAAAAGGCAGTACATTAGGCATCAAGGCAGGGTTCCATCCAACTTCTGTAGGATTTCATTTTGCCTTCCATTCTCTCTCTCTGTGTCTGTCTGTGTCTGTCTCTCTCTCTCTCTCTCTCTCTCTCTCTCTCTCTCTCTCTCTCTCTCTCTCTCTCTCTCTCTCTCTCTCTCTCTCTCTCTCTCTATATATATATATATATATATATATATATATATATATATATGTGTGTGTGTGTGTGTGTGTGTGTGTGTGTATATATATATATATATATATATATATATATATATATATATATATATATATATATATATATATATATAAATATATATATATATATATATATATATATATATATATATATATATATATATATATATATATATATATATATATATATATATATATACAAGGTAAAAACAAGTTCCGCATTTTCTCCACACAAGGCTAAAATCAAACATTAAAACTCGAGCTTTCGCCCACAGGCTTCATCAGGATATTGTGAGATAATGTATTGTATTATTGTATCACAATATCCTGATGAAGGCTGTGGGTAAAAGCTCGAGTTTTAATGTTTGATTTTAGCCTTGTGTGGAGAAAATGCGGAACTTGTTATTACCTTGTATATTTTTAGTCTGCCTGTTCTCATTGTTTTGGTTGTGGTGCGGTGCGGGCAACGGAAAATTCTACTTGTGAATATATATATATATATATATATATATATATATATAGATATATATATATATATATATATATATATATACAATACAACAATAATTACAATAATACAATACATTATCTCCTTCTACTTCTTCAATCTATGACATAAGAGCAAGGTTTGTTTATAACTGAATATTTCTTGCAGTCATTGCAACATCAAGCTGCTCTTTAAGTTGCTGGAATGGAGCTTGGTTACTTATCCCTGAAATGTATTAGTTTATTGTAATTCAGTCCCTCGCGGATTCATTCCAAGTACTTGCCGTCAGCACTTGTGACTTACGAGGTTATCTTTTTATATGTTCTACTTTTCACAAGAAAATGTAGCTTGTTTTGCTCTTTTACGATTTTCTTTTGCTTCTTAGGTGGCACCTTTGGGTGTTTTTTTAATTTTTTTTTTTTTTTTTTTTAACTCAACAACCATACTACGGTATAGCACACCAGCCTTTTTGGGGAATAGCATTCTGCTTAAAATAGAAAAGGCTATGGAGTTAAGTAACCACTTTCCATGGTCACTGAGTAGAAACAATCAGGTTTTAAAATACTGGTATCTGACCAGAAGCCATATGTTTGTGAGTTTCCTCCCCATTGGAGATTGTCTCCCCCTTGGAGAGTATAAGCTTGCTGAAGGCTCATTTTGAGAAGCATTTATTATTCCCCATTCACCCACTCAAGCATACACTGTTAGTTAGGCAGAATTATCTACCACTGCAGATATGAATGCGTATCTCAATCTAAGACATAAGAGCAAGCTTTGTTTATATATATATATATATATATATATATATATATATATATATATATAGAATTATAAACAAAGCTTGCTCTTATGTCTCAGATTATAGAAATAGGGGGTGATAAGCCTTCATATATCTGCAGTGGTAGATGATTCTGCCTAAGTGACAGTATGTGCTTGAGTGGGTGAATGGGGAATAAATAAATGCTTCTCAAAATGACCTTCAGCAAGCTTATAGTCTCCAAAGCGGGAGACCATCTCAATGGGGAGAAAGCTCACTAACATATAACTCCTGGTCAGATACCGGTATTTCGAAACCTGATTTTTCTCCTCAGTGACCGCGGAAAGTGGTAATTTGACTCCTCTGCCTTTTTCGGTTTTAAGAAGAATGCTATACCAGAAAAAGGCTGGTGTGCAATACCATAGTATGTTTGTTGAGTTTTCAAAAAACTAACTAAAGGTGCCACCTAAGAAGCAAAAGAAAATCATGAAAGAGCAAAACAAGCTACATTTTCTTGTGAAAAGTAGAAAATATAAAAAGATAACCTCTTAAGACACAAGTGCTGAGGGCCAGTTCTTGGAATGAATCCGCAAGGGACTAAATTACAATGGGATTCATTCCAAGAACTGGCCCTCAGCACTTGTGTCTTAAGAGGTTATCTTTTTATATTTTCTACTTTTCACAAGAAAATGTAGCTTGTTTTAATCTTTCATCATTTTCTTTTGCTTCTTAGGTGGCACCTTTAGTTAGTTTTTTTGAAAACTCAACAAACATGCTATGGTATTTGCACACCAGCCTTTTTCTGGTATAGCATTCTTCTTAAAACCCGAAAAAGCAGAGGAGTCAAATTACCACTTTCCGCGGTCACTGAGGAGAAACAATCAGGTTTCGAAATACCGGTATCTGACCAGGAGTTATATGTTAGTGAGCTTTCTCCCCATTGGAGATGGTCTCCCGCTTTGGAGACTATAAGCTTGCTGAAGGTTCATTTTGAGAAGCATTTATTTATTCCCCATTCACCCCCACTCAAGCACATACTGTCACTTAGGCAGAATCATCTACCACTGCAGATATGAAGGCTTGTCACCCCCCTATTTCTATAATCTGAGACATAAGAGCAAGCTTTGTTTATAATTCAATATTTCTTGCAGTCATTGCAACACCTAGCTGCTCTGTAAGTTGCTGGAATGGTGCTCAGTATTTATCCTTAGAATTTATTGTTTCATTGTAATTTAGTCCCTTGCGGATTCATTCCAAGAACTGGCCCTCAGCACTTGTGTGTCTTAAGAGGTTAACTTTTTATATTTTCTACTTTTCACAAGAAAATGTAGCTTGTTTTAATCTTTCATCTTTCATTTTCCTTTGCTTCTTAGGTGGCACCTTTAGTTAGTTTTTTTGAAAACTCAACAAACATACTATGGTATTTGCACACCAGCCTTTTTCTGGTATAGCATTCTTCTTAAAACTGAAAAGGCAGAGGAGTCAAATTACCACTTTCCGCGGTCACTGAGGAGAAACAATCAGGTTTCGAAATACCGGTATCTGACCAGGAGTTATATGTTAGTGAGCTTTCTCCCCATTGGAGATGGTCTCCCGCTTTGGAGACTATAAGCTGCTGAAGGTTCATTTTGAGAAGCATTTATTTATTCCCCATTCCCCCACTCAAGCACATACTGTCACTTAGGCAGAATCATCTACCACTGCAGATATGAAGGCTTGTCACCCCCCCTATTTCTATAATCTTAGACATAAGAGCAAGCTTTGTTTATAATTCAATATATATATATATATATATATATATATATATATATATATATATATATATATATATATATATATGTGTGTGTGTGTGTGTGTGTGTGTGTGTGTGTGTGTGTGTGTGTGTTTATGCATGTATATTATGCTGAACAATTTAGTGGAAAGGAAAACAAGTACAGGCTAGCAATTCTTTCATCATTACACTGAAGACTTGCAAAGATAAAAAAAAAAAATGAAGTTATACATGAGTAGGTTTTCAGTTTGACTGGATAAAGTTGTTCTGAGAACCATGACTCCTAACCCTCAGGCCTTTACAACAGTTTACAGAGATGAACCATGACTCCTAACTCTCAGGCCTTTACAGCAGTTTACAGAGATGAACCATGACTCCTAACCCTCAGGCCTTTACAGCAGTTTACAGAGATGAACCACGATTCCTAACTCTCAGGCCTTCACAACAGTTTACAGAGATGAACCGTGACTCCTAACTTTCAGGCCTCTACAGCAGTTTACAGAGATGAACCATGACTCCTAACTTTCAGGCCTTTACAGCAGTTTACAGAGATGGACGACTGTGGGCAGACAACTGACCTTCCTGCTCTGCCTCCTCAGTCCTGTCTTTTGTCCTAGGGGCCTGGCGAGCTCGTCTTGACCTGTTCCCCCAAAACAGACCAACCACCATCTGTGTAAGTTAACATGGTACAGCCTACATGTACCTAGGAGACGACACCATTAAACCTCAATAAAGATTCACAACAGACCAACCACCATCTGTGTAAGTTAACATGGTACAGCGCCTACATGTACCTAGGAGACGACACCATTAAACCTCAATAAAGATTCACACACAGACCAACCACCATCTGTGTAAGTTAACATGGTACAGCCTGCATGTACCTAGGAGACGACACCATTAAACCTCAATAAAGATTCACAACAGACCAACCACCATCTGTGTAAGTTAACATGGTACAGCCTGCATGTACCTAGGAGACAACACCATTAAACCTCAATAAAGAAGCACAACAGACCAACCACCATCTGTGTAAGTTAACATGGCACAACCTGCATGTACTTAGGAGACAATAACATAAACCTCAAGATAGATACACAGAGTCACACACACACACACACACACACACACACACACACACACACACACACACACACACACACACACACACACACAGAGAGAGGAAAGGAGGAGGAAGAAGAAAGGATTAAAGTGAGGAAAGAGAGAAACAAAGGAAAACAGACGAATGAAAACAAGATAGGAAGGACAGAAGATAAAAAGAAACTGAAAGAAAAAACGAACGAAAAGGGAGAACGTCAAGGGAGCGAAACCTGTCACAGACAGCTTAAGTGCTGTACGCGACAAAGATTGACAGCGTGGTGAAGAAGTGGATAACTGGCCTATTAGCAGTATGGCCCCCACCTTTAGCAGGCCTTCAAGCTGCTTGAAGGAGGTCAAAGTTGACGGGTAATTATTAGGTCAGGTGAAAGTCATCATCAAAGACGGTAAGGACTCCCACGTTCAAACAGTTTTTGTAACGGTCAAGGGGAGACAAATGATCTAACCGGAACTCTGTGCTCGAAGCTAGGTCAGCTGGAGTGTGTTCAGTAAAGGTAGGCAGACCACACCCATTCACTTGAAGATTATGGGTCCTTGGCTAGTTCAGCTGAGAGTGCTGTGAGGAGCTGTACTCACGCTATTGTCAGGCTGGTTTCAATGCATGTGGATGAGGTGGTCGTAGCTTTCTAAGATATGATTACAGTGTGAAAGTGCCTCACAGGTTGCTGGAGTTTTCAATGTCCATTTGGTGAAAAGTGACTGTTTATTTTGTGTGAGAAATGTGTGTGAATAGAGGTATGTGGAGGAGAAGAATTTATTGTGGATGTGAGCATGGTGCCCAATAGGCAATGTGGGATAACAACATGGCCCAGGGAGATTCTTGGTTTAAATCCCTACATGAACTGGTCGTTGGGGAGAAGAGGATCGAGATAGAACAGAGAGATGAACATCTACAACAGACGAGGGAGACTGAAGAGTGACCAGGAGAGACTGGGGCTGGAAACAACGTGGTCTGGTCCACTGAAGTGGAAGCAAGATCTCTAATGGGTCAGACATCAAAGACAAACTGAGAAACAAACACTGAGACCAAAATTCAGAGGTGAGGGAAGAAGAAAGGAAGTCATTCACGTCGAGCGAAAGTCCCTAGATGTGACCACAAAGACCCAGTCCTGGTACCTGGTGCCAGACAACTCAAGGTGTCACCTTCACCTGGTGCAGAGACACTATGCAGTGAGCTGTTTGAGAACTGTGGTGTGGTCTGCAAGTGTGTCTGCATGTTAGCCCTGCTCAGTAAGAGACTATCATAGTGCATAATCTAGGATTACGATGTGTTGATCTCTTGTGCATATAACAATTTCTTTTTAGATTTAGATTTTTCATGTGTATAAGTATAGCAGAAGAGATATTTGCTGTCCATAGTCGTGTCCGATGAGAAGGGAATGTGTGACACTCATTCCAAGAGCGAGCGGAATGTTTGATGGTGCATGAGAGCACATAACTAAACAACAAGCGTGTATGAGTGCAGAGGTGACCTTGGTGTGTTAAACCTAATACGTCACACTTACTTCACTAAACAATGCCACTTCTAGTTCCCCTGTCCTGGACAAAAAGTGGAAGAACTGAAGACGAGAAGAAAGAAAGGAAGGATGGAGAAGAGTGAGAGAGAGAGAGAGAGAGAGAGAGAGAGAGAGAGAGAGAGAGACAGACAGACAGACAGACAGACAGACAGACAGACACAGACACACAGAGAGAGGTGCTCAATAGGCAATGTGGGATAACAACATGGCCCAAGGGAGATTCTTGGTTTAAATCCCTACATGAACTGGTCGTTTGGGGAGAAGAGGATCGAGACAGAACAGAGAGATGAACATCTACAACAGACGAGGGAGACTGAAGAGTGACAGGAGAGAGACTGGGGCTGGAAACAACGTGGTCTGGTCCACTGAAGTGGAAGCAAGATCTCTAATGAGTCAGACATCAAAGACAAACTGAGAAGAAACCGAGACCAAAATCCAGAGGAGGGGGGAAGAAGAAAGAAAGGCATTCACGTCGAGCGAAAGTCCCTAGATGTGACCACAAAGACCCAGTCCCGGACCCTGGAGGATGAAAGAAACAGAGAGGGGGGGGGGGGGGCAGGATGGAAGAAACAGACGTGGGGGGGGGGGGGGGGGGAGGATGGAGGAAGAAAGAGAGAGAGAGGGGGGAATAGGTGAGAAAACAGAGAGAGAAGGTGGAGGATGGAAGAAACAGAGAGAGGTGGGAAGGATGGAAGAAAACAGAGAGAGTGGGAAGGATGATGGAAGAACAGAGAGAGAGAGAGAGAGAGAGAGAGAGAGAGAGAGAGAGGAGGGGGGGGGGGATGGAACAAACAGAGAGAGGTAGGAAGATGGAAGAAAGAAACAGAGAAGGGGGGAGGATGGAAGAAACACAGAGAGGAGGGGGGGGGGGGGAGGATGGAAGAAACAGAGAGAGGGAAGGGGAAGGATGGGAAGAAACAGAGAGAGGTGGGAAAGATGGAAGAAACAGAGAGAGGTGGGAAAGATGGGAAAAGAGGGGTGGAAGGATGGAAGAAACAGAGAGAGGTGGGAAGGATGGAAGAAACAGAGAGAGGTGGGGGGGGGGGGGGGGAGGATGGAAGAAACAGAGAGAGGGGGGGGATGGGATGAAACAGAACAGAGAGAGAAGGGAGGGGGGGGGGGGGGGATGGAAGAAACAGAGAGAGGTGGGAAGGATGGAAGAAACAGAGAGAGGTGGGAGGACGGAAGAAACAGAGAGAGGGGGGAAGGATGGAAGAAACACAGAGAGAGGTGGAAGGATGAAGAAGAAGACAGAGAGAGAAGGGAGGGGGGAGGATGGAAGAAACAGAGAGAGGTGGGAAGGATGGAAGAAACAGAGAGAGGTGGGAAGGATGGAAGAAAACAGAGAGAGGTGGGAAGGATGGAAGAAACAGAGAGGGTGGGGATGGAAGAAACAGAGAGAGGTGGGAAGGATGGAAGAAACAGAGAGAGGTGGGAAGGACGGAAAGAAACAGAGTGGGGTGGGAGAGGATGGGAGGGGAAACAGAGAGAGGTGGGAAGGATGGAAGAAACAGAGAGAGGTGGGAAGGATGGAAGAAACAGAGAGAGAGGTGGGAAGGATGGAAGAAACAGAGAAAGGTGGGAAGGATGGAAGAAACAGAGAGAGAAGGGGGGGGGGGATGATGAAAGAAACAGAGAGGGGAGGGAGGATGGAAGAAACAGAGAGAAGGGGGGGGGGATGATGGAAGAAACAGAGAGAGGTGGGAAGGATGGAAGAAACAGAGAGAGGTGGGAAGGATGGAAGAAACAGAGAGAGGTGGGGAAGGAAGGAAGAAACAGAGAGGGGGGGGGGAGGATGGAAGAAACAGAAGAGGGGGGAAGGAGAGGGAAGAAACAGAGAGAGGAGGGGGGGGGGATGGAAGAAACAGAGAGGGGGGGGATGGAAGAAACAGAGAGAGGTGAGAAGGATGGAAGAACAGAGAGGTGGGAAGGATGGAAGAAACAGAGAGGGTGGGGAGGGAAGAAACAGAGAGAGGTGGGAGGACGAAGAAACAGAGAGAGGTGGGAAGGATGGAAGAAACAGAGGGGGGGGGGTGGAAACAGAGAGAGGTGGAAGGATGGAAACAGAGAGAGTGGGAAGGATGGAAGAAACAGAGAGAAAGAGAGAGAGAGAGAGGGGGGGATGGAAGAAACAGAGAGGGGGTGGGGGATGGAAGAAACAGAGAGGGGGGGGGGGTAGGATGGAAGAAACAGAGAGAGGTGGGAAGGATGGAAGAAACAGAGAGGGGGGGAGGATGGACGAAATAGAGAGGGGGGAAGCATTGAAGAAACAGAGAGGGGGGGGGGGGAGGATGGAAGAAACAGAGAGAGGTGGGAAGGATGGAAGAAACAGAGAGAGAGGGGGGATGGAGGAAGAACAGAGAGAGGGGGGAGAGAGGTGGGAAGGATGGAAGAAACAGAGAGCACACACACACACACACACACACACACACACACACACACACACACACACACACACACACACACACACACACACACACACACACACACGCGCGCGCGCGCGCGCGCGCGCGCGCACTAATGGAGGTACTGCGCTCAACCATCGAAATCCAATAACATTACAGAAAATAGTTAATGACCTTGATCTTCTTAAGTTGTTTTCAGAAACTTTGCATTCTAGTTCTGTTGGTATTTTTCTTTGATAGTTGTTGGTAATGTTGAGATCATTTGTGTTTGTAGAATCCGAAACTTAAGTATGGCATTGATGTTACGTTTACTCAAAAACACTTAACACTTAAAAGATTCTCTCACATGCTTTTTTTTTTTTTTTTTTGTCTAATGAGGGTGAAGAGACGTTAAATTAAGGTACATTCGTTAAATTAAGGTCACTTGACAGAGACATTAAGGTACTCTACACACACACACACACACACACACACACACACGCGCGCGCGCGCGCAAGTGCACCTGCATGAGCAAGCTTACACAGACAGTCCCACAAAAGGACACACACCCATCCACATATGTTTACCTGTACACCAGGACAGCCACCACGGCCAGTAACACAACAACCACAGTTACTGACACCCCCACCACCACGTACAGCTTGTCAGAGGTGTCCCGTTTGTGTTGGACCTGTGTATTGAAATAGAACATACACTGTTAGCTTTTTTTTTTTTCATCAGAAGAATGAAAACTTCCGTGTCCATTGTTTGTTTTAAATGGTAGGTTGTTTTTTCTTTTTTGTTTCATTATGTTGATCAGTACTAGAACTGTATCCCCTGGATGTAGTATAAAAAGCTGAAATCTAGAAGATTAACAAACATTATGTGTATCCTCCTTGTTGACCACCACATCACTTATTAGTGTGTCACAGTAGCACATCACAATGCCATTAACAATGAACTGTGTCTAACTGATCTCGTTCTTTCTGTTCTCCACAATGGACACTCACCACAGTTCTGAAGGTGTCTTCCTTTCTCACCTAACAGTATCGGAATGATCAAATTTATGTGTATCTCCTTTGTTTACCATCACATCACGTATGACTTTCTCACACCCTACTGTAGCATTAACACCAAACTGGGTCTAACTGACGTCATTTTCTGTTCTCCACAATTAACACTCATCACAGTTCTGAAGGTGTCTTCATTTCTCACCTAACAGTATCGGAATGATCAAATTTATGTGTACCTTCTTTGTTTACCATCACATCATGTATGACTTTCTCACACCCTACTATAGCATTAACACCAAACTATGTATAACTACCTCATTTTCTGTTCTCCAAATGAACACTCGTGACGGTTCTGAAGCTGTCTTTCTTTTCTTGCAAAACGGTATTGGAATGATCAAATTTATGCCACATAAATAGGGCTGATTCAAACTGAAACCCTGATTGTCAGTTTTTTATTTGTTCCTATACAATTTTAGTCCACCGTCATGTGTTTCACCGTGCCAAACTCACAATACTGTAGTTTGGCTGGCCTAAAAGAACACTACACACCTGGATGAATTTGCCAACAGCTGCGCAAAAACACGTTTTCCACGACAGCAAAGTCAGCAAATTCCGTAATGCCATGGATTTCACAACAGTTACTGGGAACATGGTTCGCATGCACGAGTTGGCCCAGATAGTGCAACACGCTCGCCTCATGTTCACCCCTCCAAACTCCACAGTACTTCCACTCAGAGGGAAAGGGAAAGCAAACAGTGCAACATCGTTGACTTCTTGTATCCAGTGGTGAGCCATGCCTCTCTGACAATGAACTGACTGAACCAAGAATCCGGTTCACTGTTGATAACTGTCTCCATCTATGCCGTTCAAGCTGTGAACACTGCAGTATATCATCATCAACTTTAACTGAGAACATCTGACAGCACTGAATATTACCATCTGAACTGTTAAGTGAACAACAACTTCTGAACTGTTCAGTGAACATTACCATCTGAACTGTTTAGTGAACAACAACTTCTGAACTGTTCAGTGAACATTACCATCTGAACTGTTTAGTGAACAACAACCTCTGAACTGTTCAGTGAACATGAACCTCTGAACAGTTCAGTGAACATGAACCTCTGAACAGTTCAGTGAACATGAACCTCTGAACTGTTCAGTGAACATGAACCTCTGAACTGTTCAGTGAACATCAACATCGTCCTCGCAGGCAACTAGCAACATCAGCCCTTCAGGATAAAAACTGGTTCCCAAGACTTTCGTCCCCATAGATTTTTGCTCTGAGGAAACAACGATATTGATGTGACTGCCACTGGCATCGCTTTGAGAAAACAGCGATATTGATGTGACTGGCATCGCTTTGAAAAAACAGCGATATTGATGCCAGAGTTGAGTTTGCTGCGGACTCAGTTGGGAAGACCGGGGACCACACAGTCGAGTTTCATCCACTTATGGATGCGTTTCTGAGAGTGTTGCTCAAATTTTCCTGACCAACACTGCTGGTGCCTGTATCTCTCGGGCCTGGTTGACGCCGGGATATATTATGAAAGGAAGCGTAGAGTACAGCCCTGTCATGTAGTCTCAGACCGAAATGGAAATCCGTAGCACCATCTAAATCATCCTCATTCTCATCGATCAGCATAAAAAAAAAAAAATGTCAAGTTCTGTGGCCCTTCATGCCCTGCTCTCATGGTGACCTCATTTCGATGTCCTCTCCACGTCTGTGGCCTTGGTTTGGTTCCGTCGGGTCACCGGTATCGGCGAGTCCATGGGGGGCTGTCGTTGGACGGACGTGGTGGCGCCCTCCGGAGGGAGAGCTCACTCACGCCGGCTCCGCGACTAAGCAATTATTGTTGTCGTCAGTAGGGGCTTAGTAGGTGGTGTCCTGCGTATGTTAGATCAGAACAGGCGCCACTGAACACCACCGAAGTGACTCGGCAGCAGTGCAGTGTCTCCTCCGGTGGTTTGCCTCTTGACGACTTGACATTGACTGCTCCCTGTGGATTGCCGGTGCCGGGGCTGCGGCGGGCCAACCCGGGCTGTGGCTGTGGTAAAGATGTCCAAGGTGTAACTAGTTACAGTGATGTTGAAGGTGTAACAAGATATAAAGATGTGCAAGGTGTAACTAGTTACAGTGATGTTGAAGGTGTAACAAGATATAAAGATGTGCAAGGTGTAACTAGTTACAGTGATGTCCAAGGTCTTACAAGAGATGTGACATCAAAGGTATAAAGTGAAACAGGGGCAGGGATCCTCAGAAATGAAGTGGTGGTCAAGGGCAAAAGGGAAAGCAATGGAAGACATGGCAATAGAGGAGCTGAAGAAAGAAGAGGATGCCAAGAGAATTCAGACGGCAGTCCAGCAAGACCAACACGGACAGTGGGCTACGTGGGAAAACGCACTCCGAAGAAGTCTCTTTTGGAATGGTATATGGCGCATGGCACCTCATACAGTGGACTGCTGGTCAGGGGGGAAAGCAGAGGATCCTACGTGTTCACTCTGTCACAGCAAACAAATGATGGAACATGTCCTACGTTCAAAGCAGCACGCTCTCAGAGGTGCTCATGAGGCACAACCAACAGCTCAAGGAGATAGCACCACCGGAGAAGCTCTACACCATGAAGAGCATCTGGGAGTCTTGCGGCGTAATGAATTCAGGGCCGAGACACTTGTCAGAGGGGGCTTTCTTCTCTGAAGACCTTCTGCTGTCAGGCTCTCCCTAGGGTTTCTTCCTGGCTGGTAATGTTCAAGGCGCTACAAGACATGACGGCATTCAATGTATAAACAAGATGTGATAATGTTCAGGTACAACACAATGATGTGATGTTCAGTTTGAATGTCCGAGTCACTGTGTGCATAGCAAATAGAAACAGAATGAGAGAGAGAGAGAAAGGCAGACAGACACACACACACACACAGACACACAGACGGATGGACTGACAGACACGCAGATCGACAGACAAACAGACAGGTGGCCAGAAAGACAGACAGACAGGTAGCCAGAGAGATGGACAGGTAGCCAGAGAGACAGACAGCCATACAGATAGCCGAGATACAGATATACACACAGGTAGCCAGAGATACAGACAGACAAGGAGCCAGAGAGACAGACAGATGAACAGGTAGCCAGAGAGACAGAGCTGGACAAACGGACAGACAGGCAGACTCACTGTCACAGAGATGGCCATGAAATCCGTCCTTGCAGCCAGCAGGACAGATTCCTGTCATGACGTCACACACGTCATCGTTCCGACAGTGCCCGCAGCGTCTGCTGCATTGTTGACCGTAGTGGCCATCCTCGCACTCTGCATACACACATCACAGTACACACACTCTGTATACACACATCACAGTACACACTCTGTATACACATCACAGTACACACTCTGTATACACATCACAGTAGTGGCCATCCTCACACTCTGTATACATCATCACAGTACACACTCTGTATACACATCACAGTAGTGGCCATCCTCACACGTTGTATACACATCACAGTACACACTCTGTATACACATCACAGTACAAAACTCTGTATACACATCAAGGTAGTGGCCATCCTCACACGTTGTATACACATCACAGTACAAACTCTGTATACACATCACAGTACAAACTCTGTGTACACATCACAGTAGTGGCCATCCTCACACTCTGTATGCACATCACAGTAGTGGCCATCCTCACACTCTGTATACACATCAAAGTACACACTCTGTATACACATCACAGTAGTGGCCATCCTCACACGTTGTATACACATCACAGTACAAACTCTGTATACACATCACAGTACAAACTCTGTATACACATCACAGTACAAACTCTGTATACACATCACAGTAATGGCCATCATCACACTCTGCATACACATCACAGTAGTGGCCATCATCACACTCCGTATACACATCAAAGTAATTCAATCCCTACACTGTCTGTCCCTAATTCATTCACACGTGTTTTGTTATCCACTCACTCACCTCTTCCTCGATATCATTATTCATTCGTCTGCTCGCTCATTGATTGCACTTCTTTTTTTTTTTCTTTCTGAAGCGTCAACACACTTGTTTGTATGGCCTGCGCTAAATGACAGTTTCCTTTACGCGTGTTTCCTGCGTAGCCAGTCACCTGTACATTTGTTTGCTATCTAGCCAGTTTTACACAAGAGTTACCTCCACTCTTCTTTCCTGAGTAGCCTGAGTTACATGTCAGTCACTATAAACTTGGTAGCCGTGTAGCCAGAGCGGCATACCAGTTAGCGATACACTTATCTCCTCTGTAGCCTGTGGTATATAACCAGTACCTGAACACTTGTCTCCTGTGTAGCCTATGGTATATAGCAAGTACCTGAACACTGGTGTCCCGTGTAGCCTGTTGTATATCACGAGTACTTGAACACTTCTCTCCTGTGTAACCTGTGGTATATAACGAGTACCTGAACACTTGTGTCCTGTGTAGCCTGTGGTATATAACGAGTACCTGAACACTTGTCTCCTGTGTAGCCTGTGGTGTGTAACCAGTACCTGAACACTTGTCTCCTGTGTAGCCTGTGGTATATAACGAGTACCTGAACACTTTGTCCTCCTGTGTAGCCTGTGGTATATAACCAGTACCTGAACACTTGTCTCCTGTGTAGCCTGTGGTGTGTAACCAGTACCTGAACACTTGTGTGTCCTGTGTAGCCAGTGGTATATAACCAGTACCTACCTGAACACTTGTGTCCTGTGTAGCCTGTGGTATATAACCAGTACCTGAACACGTGTCTCCTGTGTAGCCTGTGGTATATAACCAGTACCTGAACACTTGTCTCCTGTGTAGGGCGAAGTGCAGGGTGCACACTGTCCTGTCTTTCGCTCACACGTGATGTCGGCACATCCTGGGGAACAGGCTGTGGAACACTGGTCCCCGTACCATCCAGCAACAACATCTCTGTAGTCAGAGAGAGAGAGAGAGAGAGAGAGAGAGAGAGAGAGAGAGAGAGAGAGAGAGAGAGAGAGAGAGAGAGAGAGAGAGAGAGAGAGAGAGACAGAGAGTGTGAGAGAGAGAGGCGGGAGGGGGGGGGGGGAGCAGAGAGAGCATGAGAGTGAGAGCGT
>JADBJO010012298.1:45000-55000 GCA_016801955.1 Conus betulinus
AAAACAACAACAACAACAACAACCGCAGCAGCGGCAATAACAGCATCAATAAAACGACAACAACAAAAACAACAATAGCAACAACAACAACAAAACGACAACAACAGCAACAACAACAACAGCAACAACAACGACGACGACAACAACAAGAACAACAGAAGCAGCAGCAGCAGCAACAACAACAACAACAACGACAGCCACAACAACATGTACAATCAAACCAACAAATCGGACGAAGTAGCCAAGTCCCCACACACCACACTCAAGTTAAAGTGTCCTTGACCTTACTGCAGTGAAAATTGTAAGAATGGGATCATCAATACGGAAGGGGGGGGGGGGGGGGGGGGAGTAACCCATTAGAGAAGACCCCAGTGAAAGTTGTAAGAATAGGATCATCAATACGGGGGGGGGGGGGGGGGGGGGGGGGGCGGGCATTACAGAAAACTGCAATGAAATTTGTAAGAATGGGATCATCAAATGGGGGGAGGGGAGGGGGTAACCTATTAGAGGAGACTGCAATGAAAGTTTTAAGAACTGGATCATCAATACAGGGGGGTACCCATTAGAGGAGACTGCAATGAAAGTTTTAAGAATGGGATCATCAATACGGGGGGAGGGAAGGGGGGAGGGTAACCCATTAGAGGAGACTGCAATGAAAGTTTTAAGAACTGGATCATCAATACAGGGGGTACCCATTAGAGAAGGCTCTGCAGACTGCACACACGACAATTAGGATCTTGCTCCGGATTACTAAACAATCCGCGTAAGCGCTTCGAGGCCTGGTATATCTCTGAGCCAACGTTTGGTATCAAACTGATAATTGGACACAAGATCAATCTTCCACCAACCCTTAGAGTTTCTTAAAATTTCCATCGATGACATCATTCACCGTCTTCAAATCCATGTCCTTCCCCTTGACTGACGTCACATTTCAGGCCTTCTCACTCATCTGTGACTCTATCTTTGCGCCAGCTGGTTCGCCCTAAATAGTCCCATTCCTTTCATTTCATTGTCTGCTTGGAACCACCTGGCTTGTACCTTGATGGGCATATGACAGTAAGGAATGGTAAATCAACCTGCACACACTAAAGACATTCTCAACACAGTCTGATTATGCCTGTCTACAAATAATCGACTCCTTAAGCAAGGCCTTGGCGCATCAATCTTTGGTGTGCGGCCTGCACTGGTGCCAGTCGTGGCATTCTGAAGTACCTTCCTGACGTGGCTCACGCACTGGTCTAACCATAACAACTGTTCCCCCTAGAGCGCCTAGTTCACATCCTATTCCGTTGTACCATAACAACCTTTCCCCTTAGAGAGCGCCTAGTTCACATCCTATTCCGTTGTACCATAACAACCTTTCCCCTTAGAGCGCCTAGTTCACATCCTATTCCATTGTACCATAACAACCTTTCCCCTTAGAGCGCCTAGTTCACATCCTATTCCGTTGTACCATAACAACCTTTCCCCTTAGAGCGCCTAGTTCACATCCTATTCCGTTGTACCATAACAAACTGTTCCCCCTAGAGCGCCTAGTTCACATCCTATTCCATTGTACCATAACAATCGTTCCCCTTAGAGCGCCTAGTTCACATCCTATTCCGTTGTACCATAACAACTGTTCCCCTTAGAGCGCCTAGTTCACATCCTATTCCGTTGTACCATAACAACCGTTCCCCCTAGAGCGCCTAGTTCACACCTATCCTATTCCGTTGTACCATAACAACCGTTCCCCTTAGAGCGCCTAGTTAACATCCTATTCCGTGGTTTTCCCGAGCCACCCCCAAACCCCTTCCACCCCCTTCCCTGCCCTCCACGACACTGCTAGTGACACTTAGTATCGGTGGATGGATGAAGTGGCGCGGAAGTTCATTCACGAGAGAGAGAGAGAGAGAGAGAGAGAGAGAGAGGAGAGAGAGAGAGAGAGAAGAGAGAGAGAGAGAGAGAGAGAGAGAGAGAGAGTTTATTGTTAACGCCCACAATATCACACTTACAGAGAGAGAGAGAGAGAGAGAGAGAGTTTAGAGTTTATTGTTAACGCCCACAATATTATACTTACCCCAAATTTGAAATTCATTCAAATTGAGAGCACGATCATCTTCTTCGAAGCCATTTGCGTATCTGGTGATACGGACTGTCTGTCCATACATGACTCCAGGACAGCTAAGTGCGATGCTTTCGTTGCCGGTGCTTGCTGATGCACACAATGCATCGTCCACAGTGATACTGAAGGGGTATAGTCGGTGTTTGACTGAAAGTAACACAAAAAAAAAAAAAAAAAAAAAAAAGTCGAAGCCAATAGCTTTTGCTTTCTTACACTGCTAACAAAAATATCCATCCATTTTGTATGCAAGCAGAACCAACTCTCTCTCTCTCTCTCTCTCTCTCTCTCTCTCTCTCTCTCTCTCTCTCTCTCTTGCACTCGCAAACACACACACACACACACACACACACACACACACACACACACACACACACACACACACACACACACACACAAATACACCCGCGCGAGCGCGCGATTTCATAGTATCTACATCTGCTGATGAAAGTATTCGAACATAGTTACGTCTTTTCATAATATAATGCTGAAGAGCAATTGTGTCAAACGTAAAGCTTGATATTCCCCTACAGTCAAACAAGAAGTCCTTTGGGCTCAGCGTGGTGAGAGGACGTGAGTTAGGAGCTCGCCCGGCGCTCGCGCTTCTCATGGCTAGTTTAACGCGAGCACAGGACAACATGATTTACTTTGTGTGAATTATTTTGTGTGGTATTTTGTGTCATTTGAATGAATACTTCAACGTTTTTTTTTTTTTATAACTGTTTCTAAAAGTCATTTATTATGTAGAAACTGCAGATGGAAGAGAAACTAGAAAGAGCAAACGATGCTAAAGTCAAGTCATTTGAAAAACATTTTCTTTAATATCTACGATCATGTCAAGTACTGTAAGTAAATATTTCGCTGCTAAGTCGAAAGGTAACGAAAAACGCCCCTTTGTTCCCTCGCTTCCCTGTTTCAAACATTGCCCTCTTTTTTTCCCCAACAGGATCACTTGATCTCAATGCATAGGAAGGATGAGATAACGCTATGAAAAAGTCCACTCTGTTTGTAGGTTTTTCTTTCTTTCTTTTTTGTATTCAAGAAATACTGTGGATACACAGAAATAATTGATACACCTATAACTTTGTAATTGGACGACAGGTCAGTTATGTGTACACGAGGATATGTCTTTGGTTTTTATTATTCATTTACCTTTTTGGGGTGTGTGTGTGGGGGGGGGGCGTGGTGGTAATGTTTAATGCATTGACTCCATCACTACATTTTTTTTTTCTTTTGTATCTTTTGTATTCATTTTCTGTTGCCGATGTTGCTCTTGTCGATGTTGCTCTTTAGAGAGAGAACTCAATCGCAGCAGACTGGACACAGTTATAATGGGAACGGATGTATTTACCGCCGATCATCACCACCACTCCTCTCAATCTCCTGCTTGCTCTTGTTCCTTCTCCTCCTCCTCCTCCTCATTTTTTTTTTTTTTTTTTTTTTTTCTTTCTTCCTTTTCTTTTCTTCCTTCAAAAATTGGTTGAAACAAATTTCTGTGAACTTGTCTGAGGGATAGTTTTTACGCAGATTTGAAAATGTGATTGATGTATTGGTGTCTTGAACTTCTTGTTGATTTTGTTATCGGTATGTAAGATGTACATGAAAAGCAACTGTTGTTGTGGATTGAAAATTGGTTGGAAGGTGGAGGGGGGGGGGGGTGGTGGGGGTGGTGGGGTGTTTTTCGTTTTAAGCCCCTTCTTCTGAGCTATGACCTGTGTCCGTCTGGTGGAAGTGCACTTTCATGTAGAATCGTGCATTTTGGACGTCTTCTGTTACCATCACGATTGTCGTCGTTGGTGGAGGACGGCTTTGTGATGAGCGAGGTGGGTGGAGGGGGGGGGTGTGTGTGTGCGAGAGGATACCTTTGTCATAATCCTTTATAATGATTATAATCATTTATTCATTTGTTATATTCATTACTATATGAAAACAGTACATGAGATTGTATGGTGGGCAATTCCCTCCCTTCCGCCCCGCTTTTTCACCTGTGTGTGAGTGAGTGAGTGTGTGTGTGTGTGTGTGTGTGTGTGTGTGTGTGTGTGTGTGTGTGTGTGTGTGTGTGTGTGTGAGAGAGAGAGAGAGAGAGAGAGAGAGAGAGAGAGAGAGAGAGAGAGAGTGTGTGTGTGTGTGTGTGTGTGTGTGTGTGTGTGTGTGTGTGTGTGTGTGTGATGTTTGATGTTTTGAGTTAACCACTGCGTGGTTCTTACTTTTGTACTTTTGTATTCATTTTTGTTGTTGGTGTTGCTGTGATGGGGACAGATGTATTGATTCCCCGCCGATCATCACCACCACTCCTCTCTGTCTCCTTCTTGCTCTTGCTCCTCCTCCTCCTCTTTTTCTTTCATTTTCTTTTCTTTTTTTTTTTTTCTTCTTCTTCTTCTTTCAAAATCTGTTGGAACAAATTTCTGTGAAACCTCTCAGAGGGATAGTTTTTGCGCAGACTTGAAAATGTGAATGATGTACTGGTGTCTTGAACTTTATGTTGATTTTGTGTCCATCTGGTGGAAGTGCACTTTCATGTAGAGTCGGTGCATTCTGGATGTCTTCTGGTACCATCACGATTGTCGTCGTTGGTGGAGGGTGGCTTTGTGATGGGGGGGAGGGAGAGAGGGAATGCGAGAGGACATCTTTTGTTTTATTCATTTATTCATTTGGTAGATTCATTACTATATATGAAAACAGTACATAGGATGGTATCGTGGGCAGTTTCCCTCCCACCTTTACTCTCCGCTTTTTCATCCGCGTGTGTTGAAGTGTGTGTGTGTGTGCATGTAAGTGTGTGTGTGTGAGTGGGTGTGTGAGTGTGTGTGTGTGTATGTGAGTACGTGTGTGTGTGTGTGTGTGTATGAGTGTGTATGTGTGTGAGTATGAGGGGGAGAGGGGGGAGAGAGAGAGAAGAGAGAGAGAGAGAGAGAGAGAGAGAGAGAGAGAGAGAGAGAGAGTGTGTGTGTGTGTGTGTGTGTGTGTGTGTGTGTGTGTGTGTGTGTGTGTGTGTGTGTGTGTGTGTGTGTGTGTGTTGACTTTATCCTCGATCAAGCTTTCTGCCCGGTATTTCCTTCTTTCACTATGTGGAGTACAATGGAGTGGTTCCGTTTCAGACAGGAGAAGAAAATGGACACACTTAGCAAGGAACATAATTACGCTGCATGTTTTAACTTTTGAACAATGTTGTATTGTTCACATGAAAAATGTATGAACGAGGAATTGTCGCTTTTTATGATTGAAATATTGATGCCATGTGGTCTTTAATCCAAAGAGAATGAAGGATTCTATGCATGACCCCATTCATTGAATTATTTTTGATGACAGAGGAGAGGTTAAATATTAATTCTTTGGTGATATTGTTATAAAATGAGTGGTTGAAAGATATTGTTGTGACACTGTATACCACTGATTAAGTTGACAGACGATCTGGTTGACTGAAGAAGCTTAAGGTTACGCTTTTTTTCTCTCTTTAATGTGTAATAATACTAAGTGTTAAAGCAGTTGAGCGCTAAGAAGGCTTATTAGGCGACGCATTAATCGAATTGGTACTTTTTTCTTCATAGCTCATGTTTCGTCCTTATTCATCTGAAACGAAGATAATACGTAGGGCAATACAGCTGAAACTGCCTTTCGTTTACATTTTGTATTGTTTTAGCGTGTTCAGCTGATGTTATTGTCGCGAAGGAAATGATGTCATTTTAAACCCTCCTTTTTTTTTCTCTTTCTCAGATCCTTTGTTATGTGTCCTCTCTCCCCATTCTTGTCACCTACCCCCTCCCCCAATTTTATTCATCCTATCCTGCGAGAGAGAGACTCCATCCGACAGTAAAATCGAATTTATAAATAGAAAACTCATTTTCTTCATAAAATCAGAGATATTTCTAACGTTGTGAGAATAGGTGATACTGTTACTAGGCTTGCTTCTACACGCACACGTGAGCTAGTATGCGAGTGCACATACCCTCGATTACATGCGATTGCTCGCTCCTGGCTTTTCCCTCCGCGCCCTCGTCATTATCAGTGCCCCTTCTCACTACCTCCAACCCTCCACCCCCCTCAAGTCCCCTAATACCTCTTTTCTCTGTCATGTTGGTAGTGATCTTTCTGTGGCACATGACCAAAAAGAAAGAGGGAAAAGAAAAAATGTATCTGTCCTGTGTTCCCGATTTCGGAAGTTAACCGGGAAGGTTCTAGTTTGTTGATTTGCTTACTTTTGTTTTGTGTTGATCAGTTTTTGACAATTTTACCATTTTGTCTGTTCTTTATTTTTGTCTTTCTTTCTTTTTTTTTTCTTTTTTTTTTTTTTTTAGTAGTAACTGTCGTAATGTTATTGTCCTATTGCTTCAGTTTCTTAAGTGCTAATGTCCGTCGGTCGCACACTGGCACCAAAAAGATGTTTGACACATATTATTTTCCTTTTGTTTATTCCTATATTACGTTCTATTTGTCCGAGTTCAATCATGGCATCTTTGACAACTATGTCTCATTAATCAGGAGCATAAAACATAAAAAAAAAAAATGCAAAATTATAATGGGTAGCCTGAAAATATCGTCTCTTAACTGCCAGGGCCTTGGGGAATTTTTGAAAAAAGAAGGGATGCGTTTTCAACATTTGAGACAAAAGCAATACTCAGTGTATTTTCTGCAGGATACGCATTTTACGAAGAAATTAGAACGCCAGATACGAGCTGAATGGGGATATGAGTGTGTATTTTCTTCCAATAATAGTAGATCAAGGGGAGTAGGTGTTTTTATTCAACAATAATTTTGAGTTTCAAATAGAGAAAGCAATCAAGGATACGATTGGAAACTATGTTATTGTCCTTTTGAATACGTTGGGAAAACAGTTAACATTAGTGAATATTTATGACCCGAATAGAGACGATCCTGCTTTTTTTTTTTTTCAGGATGTACAAAATAAAATAGAGGAACTTGGTAATCCAATATTATTATTGCTGGTGACTGGAATTTGGTTCTTAGCTCAGCTTTAGATTATGATAACTATAAAAAAACATTAACAACGCCAAAGCCAGGGAGGAAGTAATTAAAATGATGTCTAAATTTGAGCTAGTAGATATATGGAGGGAGTTTAACCCAGAAGTTCTCAGATACACTTGGCGAAGGTCAAATCCACTCCAACAAAGCCGCCTGGACTATCTAATTGCTTCTGAAAGACTAGTGGGAAACGTGAGTAACTCTGATATTCTTTTGGATACCGCAGTGACCATTCGCTGGTTACAGTTAAATTTACCCTTTAAAGAGGTAGAAAAAATTACAGAAATCTTACACTATGTGTAGAGTTACATTATTAAAATATTACACATATGTACAGTCCATAAATGATACAATAGAGAATGTTAAAAGTCAATATGCAGCTGTACCATACGACAGAGAAAACTTAAAACAGATATCAAATGATCAAGTTCAGTTTGTAATATCAGATCAGCTATTTCTTGATACGCTGCTGATGGTAATTAGGGCCAAAACAATTACATATAGTATAAGTAAGAATATAAAGACCTGAAAAAGGCTGAACAAACTTTAGAACACGAAATACAGTCCCTTGATAACAATCTGCATCTGAACGATGCAGACAGAACAGCCTTAAATGAAAAGAAAACCCAGTTGACAGAAATTTTTAGGAAGTCTAACATGGAAGGAATTCTGTGGAGATCAAAAGTAAGGTGGGCACTGCAAGGGGAGAAAATAAAGAAGTATTTTTTTGTTCTCTTGAAAACAGACATTATGTGAGTAAGCAGATGCTAAAACTTGTGAAAGATGACGGCCACGTTTTATCGGAAACCAATGAAATGTTAGAACAAAGTAAAACTTTTTGTTCAAGAACTTTATAAAGAACGTGAACCACAAGATATCAATATGGATAAGTTTAAAGAAAGAAACAATACCAACATTAAACAAATCTGAATCTGACAACTTAGAGGGATTTATAACAAAAGAAGAAGCAAAAGAAGCATTAAGAAATATGCAGAATGATAAAAGTCCCGGCACAGATGGATTTACGGTGAACTTTTTCATTTTTTTTTTTCTGGAGACAACTAGCAGATTTTATTACTCGTTCTTTAAATGACAGTTTTTGTAAAGGGGAAATGTCAATAACGCAAAGGGAAGGGGGGGTAATAGTATGTTTACCCAAGGGAGACAAATCTAGGGAATTCATCAATAATTGGAGGCCAATTTCATTGCTAAATGTAATCTACAAAATAGGATCAACATGTATAGCTAACAGAATCAAAACAGTCTTGCCAAAATTGATACACGAAGATCAGACGGGATTCATATCGGGGAGGTATATATGGGGATAACTTGAGAACATTGTATGATATGATATACTATTTGGATCACAAAAATTTACCAGGACTACTGGTCTCAATAGACTTTAAAAAGGCTTTTGATTCAGTTAACTGGAATTACTTGGTAAAAGTCGTCAAATGCTTTGGTTTTGGTGAAGATATTTGTAAATGGATTTGTACTTTTTATAACAACATTAAAAACACACATAATTGTTAACGGCAAAATGTCCGAAACGTTTCCCGTAAAACGAGGGTGCCGTCAAAGGGATCCTCTATCACCATATCTATTTGTATTATGTGTAGAGTTATTAGCATGCAAAATCAGGAACGATGAGGAAATTAAAGGACTAAAAATATCAGAAACAGAGCTCAAGATAAACCAGTTTGCAGACGTACGGTTTTTCACTCTACAAGGAGATAAAAGATCTTATGAAAAAACTTTTTGATTCATTATCAGAATTTGAAAATATTTCAGGGTTAAAATTAAATTTCGAAAAAAATCTTGCAATGTATGGTTGGGACAAAAGAAGGACTCGAAAATAGTGTACCTAGTTGAAAAAACACATGATGTGGAATCCAAGAAAATTCAAAATTCTTGGAATATGGTTCACAAATGACCTTTCAAAATTAATAGAGCTTAATATATCAGATAAGTTTTTCGAAGTGAAAAGGTTGTTCAAAACTTCCAAACGGACGTGCACACCATTAGGTAAGGTTGCAGTCCTAAAATCGCTTATTTTGTCAAAGCTTGTATACTTGTGGTTGTTGCTTCCAAACCCTCCTGATGATGTTATAAAACAATTACAAAGCATGTGTTTGATTTTGGTCTGGGATGGAAAGCCTTACAAAATTAAACGAAAATATGCAGTACATGATATTGAAAATGGGGGCATAGGATTAACAAATATCTATGCTTTTACGCAAGCACTGAAATTGTCCTGGGTAAGAAAATTAATAAATAATGATTCAAAGTGGAAGACCATTTTAGTAACCCAGTGTCCAGAAGTTAACAATATAAAACATTTTGGATCAAAGAGATTCTTGTACAGTAAATGCAACAAGTTTTGGAAAGACGTATTTAAGTGATATGACAGTCTGAGCATTTATGTAGATTCAGATAACAGCGAAGAAATTATTTCAGAACCTGTTTTTTATAATGATAAATTCAAAATTAACCATTCCCATTTTTTCTACAAACTATTAGCAGAGAAAGGTATATTCTACGTAGGAGATGCGATTGACAAAAATGGCAATTTTTGAAGTTATGAAGCTATGACAACAAAGGTGGGAAGTCATTTAAATCCTCTACACTATTTTGGATGTGTCCGTGCAGTAAAAGAATATGCAAGGAAAAAGAAACATAAAATTTGAAAATAATCATAAGAAATGAAAATTGCAAGTTATTGAAAATCATAACAAATGTCAATAGAGGAGCTAAGATTTACTATAATATACTTCTCGATGAATTATATGTACTTCATATTCCCTACAGTCAAACAAGAAGTGTCCTTTGTCTTCTCCACCGTTTGAAGATAAAGGACACGTGACCAGAGATTTGGATCATACCATTATTTGTTCATATAAAATCATAGGGTTCTCGTTC
>JADBJO010012299.1:0-7500 GCA_016801955.1 Conus betulinus
ATTGTATTGCTTGCGTCACACATTGAGATACCTCTGTAATTCCCAGGGTCATTTACAACTCCTTTTTTGAAAAAGAGGGGTTACAACAGACTCTGTCCACGTCTCTGGAAATATGCCCTTATCAAATAGTGTATCGAATAGTTAAAAAAAAAAAATTCAGTGACACGATTCCCAGATGTTTTTAGCATTTCCCCAACCATACCATCTGGCCCAGCGGCTTTATTATTCCCTAATCTACGTATTGCTAATATGACCTCTTCCTTCGATATAGGTCGATTCGTTGAACTAAATTCTTACTTTGTTCTGAAAAAAAAAATGTCTCTTTCAAGCAAACTTCTGAAGTGCTTAAACCTGTCACCAGTAGTTATGTTACTAAGAGGCCGTTTTCATTTACATGGGACCTTTTCAACATTGCCCCAGTTTCCTGACTATGTACAGAAGCAACTAACTTCTCAGTTAAGAGCACATTACATTCTTTTTCTTTTCTTCTTTACAGATTTTTATGTTCTCTTTTTGCTCTGCAATTGGCATCACTATCTACTCGTTCTTGGAAGATAGAAAATATTTCAGAGAGAGAGAGAGAGAGAGAGAGAGAGAGAGAGAGAGAGAGAGAGAGAGAGAGATCGCTCTCCTAATTAGTTATGAGTGTTGAATGATGGTGGCTATTCAGAAATAGCTTGGATGTGCTACTCAGTTCCAGCTGTTTTCTGATATAAATCGCTGTTTACTCATATTTATTTTTCTGCATTGCTTCATGGCTAGTCTTCAATTAAAACTACGATTATCTGGTGTCAGAAACGGTGCTGCTGTGTTATGTCCGCTTGCTGAGTAAAACTATTTGATACCCACATCAGTTTTCCTATGCTGTAAATTCTCGTATTTTAAGGTTGGCTTGGCCCGTGCGATCATTGGCTTAGGTAACTTGAACTGAGTATTTCAAGACAGTGCAGGCTTCGTAAGCACGAGGTTAATACGTATATTTGAAAAGTATGTATGTAATAGCAAGTTTAACTTTTGTGTAGTTTCATACAGTGAAAAAAGGTGCCTAGGATACACTGAAAAATAGGTGCCCAGAACACATCGGAACATAGGTGCCTAGAATACTTTGGAAAATAGGTGCCCAGAACATATCAAATACTAGGCGCCCAGACAAAAAATATTTTGTGTACGTTTTTTTTTGTTTTTTTTTTCTGTTTTAATCGTCCGCGCCTTTTCATTGCCACGATTTCCACGCTGGTAATTCCAGCACCCTTCACAGCCTTACCCTGGCCTCTTCCCGTCGCCGCCCTGGCACCTGCAATCCACAGGAAGCGGTCACTGTGACGCTGCCATGAGGCAACCCACATGAGGAGACACCGCTCGCTGTCTGTCACTTAGCTGGCGTTCAGTGATGCCTGTCCTGATCCAACACACGTAGGACACTATCCGCTATAACCCCCCCAGCTCCCCCCCCTCCCCCCACCATTTACAGACAACAGTTGCTTCTTGTGCACTCTCTTCCTCTTTCGATCCCATGCAGTAGCATTCCACTCATCCCACACATCCCGTGATTTACATGACATCCCACACACCCAGTGATTTACATGACACCCAACACACCAGGTGATTTAGATGACATCACACACACCCATTGATTTACATGACATCCCACACATCCCGTGATTTACATGACATCCACACACACCAGTGATTTACATGACACCCCACACACCCAGTGATTTACATGACATCCCACACATCCCGTGATTTACATGACATCCCACACACACCCAGTGATTTACATGACATCCCACACACCCAGTGATTTACATGACATCCCACACACCCAGTGATTTACATGACACCCAACACACCCAGTGATTTACATGACATCCCACACACCCAGTGATTTACATGACATCCCACACATCCAGTGATTTACATGACATCCCACACACCCAGTGATTTTATATGGCACCCCACACAGCCAGTGATTTACATGACATCCCACACACCCAGTGATTTACATGACATCCCACATACCCAGTGATTTGCATGACATCCCACACACCCAGTGATTTGCATGACATCCCACACACACCAGTGATTTACATGGCACCCCACACAGCCAGTGATTTACATGACATCCCACACACACCCAGTGATTTACATGACATCCCACACAGCCAGTGATTTGCATGACATCCCCACACACCCAGTGATTTGCATGACATCCCACACACCCATTGATTTACATGACATCCCACACATCCAGTGATTTACATGACATCCCACACACCCAGTGATTTACATGACACCCGAAAGACAAGGTGATTTACATGACACCCCACACACCAGTGATTTACATGACATCCCACACATCCCCGTGATTTACATGACATCCCACACACACACAGTGATTTACATGACATCCCACACAGCCAGTGATTTACATGACATCCCACACAGCCTGTGGTTTACATGACATCCACGCATCTAGTGATTTACATGACAAGCGGTTATAAAAGTTGCTCCCCATATCATAAGTCAGACCAAAAAGATTCGTTGGAGTTAAACTAAAAAGCAATAAAAGACTGTTGCCTAAATACTTCTTTTTCTAAATGTTATCACTGTCTTGCTCTTATTGTTGCTGCTAAGTTTTTATTTTCTTGTGCACTGTCGTCGTCTTTTTGTTCGTATGTCACGACTGAAGTTTACAGCTAGTTGGCCGAGTTCCACCTTCACGTTTCTAGGCTGACGACGTCCGTCACTTCTTTCTGTTGTTTGATTCTCCTTGGCACTCAGCCTGCCGCAAGATTTTGACGTCGAGGTCATGCTCACTGTTCCAGTGATAAGTCTTAGTCTATCTTATCTTACTCTTTCCACTCCGCTTTCTCTGTAAGCAGTTTTTCATCTTGCTGCTTCCTTTTCAGTGTGTGGATTTGAAGAAGCGCTGTGATGGCTATGATGATTGCCAGACAGGCTTGATGAGAATCAATGTATTGAATCGTCGTTAAATTATGCCCTCGACGTCAAACCGCCAGCCGTGGTGAATTTTGACACACCTGGGGGGGTTTTTCGGTCAGTGCGCTTCCTACAAACACCACTCATTGCCCAGACACTCACTTCCGATGTCCTGACCAGGGTTATTGTCTACCTGTCTACGTTAGATGTAACGGTGTCAATGACTGTCCAGGTCATGAAGATGAAATGTGGTGCGGCCAGTACAGATGCCCAGGGTTCTACCGATGTCGCGACAAGGAAAGAACTACGTGTGTTCACGTGAATCACCTGTGTGATGGCTGGTACCAATGCCCACAGCATGATGATGAATTATTGTGCAGCAGGACTTGTCCCGAGTCCTGTATATGTCATGGTCTGTCATTTACCTGCACCACACCTTTCATGTCAGCTCTTCCCTCATTTGCGTTTCCTGGATGCCAGAGGAAGCCGGATGGTCCAGGCAGACCTGTGGCATAACATTATGCTAATTCATCTGGGTGTTCAGGCGTGTGGATGGACTAAATTTAACGGACTTCAACTTAACTAATCTTCACAGTCTGGATTTAAGTGATAACTTGCTGCACCATGTCAACTTCAGCCAATTTATAGGAATGCGTCAGCTTCGAAAAGTCAGTTTTACAGGGAAATCCTATATCAAGTCCGCTTTTAGGTGCACAATTAAAACACCTGCATCCGTCATTGATGGTTGTTAATTTTTCACGATTCCACAGACTCTCTGAACATGACCGTCTTGTCAGCTGTTCTCCCTGAATTACAAGTTCTGGATTGTTCACACAGCGGAATCAAGTCATTGCACGGACAGCAGCTGTTCCCGGCTCTTCGAGTGCTAGACTTACGTGGGTGCTCCGTGTCTTACTTTACTCCAGACTTTCTGAAGAGGATGAATTCTCTGGAGCGTGTTTTTGCGGACAACTTCAAACTCTGCTGTCCCACTGTTTTGCCGGACAGTTTTCGTGGTGAATGCTTTGCCCAGACAAATGAACTCTCATCATGTGACGACCTGCTGAGGTCCGATATTTACCGTTTTTTCCTGGCGGTGAATGCCGTGCTTGCAATCTTGGGAAACCTCATCTGTTTGGTTTATCGTCTTTGGTCTTCTGCAGGAAAAAATCAAAATTGGTTTTTCTGTGTTCGTGATCAATCTCTGTATTTCTGATTTATTAATGGGACTGTACCTAGCTGTCATTGGATTAGCCGACAGGGTGTATGCAGGTGCTTATGTCTGGAATGACAGTACGTGGAAAGGGAGTGCAGTATGCAGTGTAGCAGGGGTTTTATCTTTGTTGTCTTCAGAAGTGTCAGCATTCATCATCTGCCTCATCACTTTGGATCGGTTCCTTGTGCTCTGCTTCCCTTTCAGTCAACTCCGTTTTTGTAGGCACATCAGCGCATGTAGCTTGCATCATTGTCTGGACACTGGGACTCACACTGGCTTCCATTCCATTACACCCAGCGTTGTCACACTGGAGATTCTACCAACAGACAGCATCTGTATTCCGCTGCCTATCACCAGAGCTGATTTTGCTGGCCATTACTACTCCTTCAGTGTCATGACGGTCTGCAACTTGGTCCTCTTCGTCCTCATTGGTGTGGGCCAGTCCCTTATTTACTGGTCGATTCAGTCAAATGCTATGCCCGAAGACAACACGACAAATCCGAAAGATAATAGCAGTCGGAATACAAAGTCCAACGAGACAGTCATCACCAGGCGTCTTCTGACCATTGCCCTGTCTGACTTTCTGTGCTGGTTTCCTATTAGTCTGTGTGGTCTGCTGGCGGCCTTTGGTATGGTCATTTCAGAGAAGGTCAATGTCGCTATGGCTATTTTTGTATTGCCGCTCAATTCAGCGCTTAACCCTTTCATCTACACTTTGAATGTCATGTTGGAAAAGCGACAGAGAGCGCAAGAAAGAACGTTTTCGAAAGTTTTTACGTGTCAATCTCAAAAAAGTTGAACGAGCTTAATAGCGTCAAAAGGCATGACCAGACTGAGCTTGTAAACATGCATGGTTTTGATCAGTATGATCGTGTTTGGGATAACACATGATTGTGTTTTTTAGTGTCATTATACCAAACAAAAATAAAAAAATGCTGTGTGCATGAAAACATTTTCTTTCAAGAGTCATGCTGCGTATATGAACACTTTTTCACACCTGCTGCACACGTCACACACACACACACACACACACACACACACACACACACACACACACACATATATATATATATATATATATATATATATATATATATATATATATATATATATTTGTTAAAACTTTGATTAAAATGTAAGTGCTAAAACATACAGCGCTGTTTCTTGCTGGTGCAGTCGTCAGGGTATGGGGGGGGGGGGGGGGGGGATCGGTGTTGTTGGGGTTTTTTTTTTATACGTGTTCGCTGTGCGGTCAGTGTTTTTCATGTGTTTTTTGATTTCTGCCCGCTGGTAGGAACTTCCATTTGTGTCTGCAATGTTAACCATTTCTATCCTAGTGTTTAGGGTTGCTAATTTTGGTTTGCATAGGATCATATATTTTTCTGTTAGGCATGAATTACATCTTTTTGAAATGTTATTATATGATGCAGCTCTTTTTAAGATTTTCCAGGATATGTTGTAGTCTATTTTTTTATCTTTGAGTTTCCAAATATATTTACTCAATTCTGTTTGATTTTTGTATCTTTCTTTGTTAAATGACTGTGTATGATTTGCATATCTAGTTTTTTAAATTGGTTTTCAGTGATACCTATATATGTTTCTTCAGCGGTCTCTGATTTTACAGTGGCTTGATATACAATATTGCTGTGGAGGCATTTATTGTTTAGAGGGTACTGTTGTTTCTTGGTACAGTTGCAAGATTTCCTTTCTTCACCCTCGTTTTGTCTCTGTACTGCTTTTCGTTTTGTGGGTTGAATCAATGATGTTTTTAAGATTCGGCATACATGAGTATGATAATTTGATGTTGTGCCTGTTAAATATCTTAAACAGCTTGTGCTCTTTTGGGAAAGAAGATGTCAGAATTTTAAAGAATTCTTTCCCAACGTTTGTTTTAACTCTTCCATCGTATGGGGGGGGGGGGGGGGGGGGGGGGGGGGGGGGGGGGGGGGGGGGGGGGGGGGTTTGTACCATACGATTTTCCTTTTCCTGTTCTTCTTGTGTCTGCTCATATCATTTCGTGGGTCATAGTGTAATTTGTAGTTGTAGCCACTTTGGTGTAACGCTTTTTTGGTACTCAGCTGCAGTGCTATTAAATACTGTTTCATTACATGACAGATTAGATAATCTCTGTTTATGCCTCTAGGTATCGTTTGAGTATGGAAGGTGGGTGATTACTTTTGATATTTACATAAACAGGTGTGTCATTTGGTTTTTTTGTATGGTTACAACTGCAAATTACACTATGACCCAGGAAATGATATGAGCAGACACAAGTGTCTCATGCTATTGATACACGATGGATTTCTTGAGGTTGTCTTTTGAAAGATCACTGCATATTTTGATATCTTGATGAATATACTTTGTGCATTTGATATGTATATATATAGTACTTCTGGTTTTGGGTTCCTCTGTGGGGTATCCTTTTGCAAGATTTCTCCGGTGGAAAAATCTTACCCCGGGAAGGGGGGGTGTCATGTAATGCGGAGCGATATTTCGTATGCTACGCGATTACATGAGACAGTACAGATTAACAAAAAGATTATTGATTCGTGCGTTACACTATAGGTTAGTCGTGTGACACAAGGGAGCGTATTGACTGAACGTGGCCCAGGGTTTGAGTGAAATTTTTAACACTGTTCACGCGATTTGAATATAAACAGGCGTTGACCCTGTATCGGTGCGCACTCTGAGAATGGAACAGACGATTTAGATGAAGAAGAGGCGGACTGTGCCCATTGATAAAGGCAGAGAGGCTAACACATACAGAAGTATGTGAATTGTAGTTGATTGACTGGTACTCAAGCCCTGGGCCGACTCCCCGTGCGGTAGAGGATAGAAGAGACTGGAGATCGGGCACTAAGGTGGATGGCCTGGGGGCTGCGCGCGTTCCCGGGCCAAGCTCCGATCCGCGGGAAGATCCAGGTTGGCCAAGAGTTTGTCGCCGACCAGTAGTTGTGATAAGTAATGGGCAGTATGGGATCCCCGCACAGAGGAAGCCAGTTTCGGACACCACAGAGAGTGTGTGTGGACACTTGCAGTGAGTAAACCTGCAAATCAGTATCGTGCGCAGAAGAGTGCTTGATTGGTTGCACCAGCTGAAAGGATTACAGATATATGAAAATATATAAACTTTGACTGATGCCAGAGTAAAGGGAACCCCCATGGGATTTTAAAAGATTAAGGAGGGGATGAATCAAAATTGACCTTTGTTTGCGCCTTATGTGTATGGAGTGGATGCAGTTGTGTGCGGAGGAAAGACGTCATGTTCGTATGTGTATGTGCGTACATGCATGGATATCCAACGTCTGACACCGTGATGGAAACAGAGATCTTTACATCTT
>JADBJO010012299.1:17500-22500 GCA_016801955.1 Conus betulinus
AAATGGAACAGCGAGGACGTACACATGAAAAGCATCTGGCTCAATCCGTGCGAAGGTATCAGAGCTCTATTTGCAATCATCCCCATGATGAGCTTTAAGTATTCCTCAGCGAAGAGAGGAAGCCAGACAAATACCTGCAACAGTTGCTGCCCATATAGTTGTGTCCATGGTATAAGTGTCCAAGCAAAAACTAAAAATTGTACCTTTGTGCTGAACATGTGGTTCAAGAATGCACACACTAGCAGACTGCCATCATGCACAAATATCTCACACACACACACACACACACACACACACACACACACACGCACGCACGCACACGCACGCACGCACGTACGCATGCACGCACGCACGCACGCACGCACGCACACACACACACACAAGCATTAATGCACGAATGTATGCAAATGCATCACCAACAAAAAAGACACAAACATATTACGAATATGACTTACGACACACACACACACACACACACACACACACGCACACACACACACACGCACACAGACACACACACACACACACACACGCACGCACACACACACACACACACACACTCACATACACACACTCACACACACACACACACAGATACACACACACACACGCACACACACACACACACACGCACACGCGCGCGCGCGCGCATGCACACGAGCACACACACACACACACACACACACACAGAGACCCAGATACACACACACACACGCACGCACGCACGCACACATACTCACGCCCACACGGACGCATGCATACAGAGAGAGAGAGAGAGAGAGAGAGAGAGAGAGAGTCATATGCGTGTACAACATATTTATCCTCACCAGTTCTGATTTTATGATGAAATGCTATAATATACGTTTCCCTTGTGCCAAAATGAGGTAGAAGTGCGAGAAATTGAGTCTCTCAATTCTGTTCATGGAAGACTCCTTCATCTTGTGTCAGGTGAGCCCACCCTCCTCTGGACCCTGTAGGATGGCCCTGGACACGGAGTCATGCCCGTGTCAGGCAAGCTTACAGCATCTGGCTGCTTCGATTTATCATCGTTATCATCATCATCATTATGACCATTATCATCATTATTATAACCATCAGCATCTTCATCATCATCTTTGTTACAAATTTAAAAGGAAACAAGAGAGGAGGTACTTTCATGAAGGATGCATAGCAAGAATGACGAGTTGGAAGCCTCCTTTTACTTATCGCTTTTAGATATCTGTATTTTTGGTCGATGTAGTGCTATTGTTGATTTACTTAAAACATTTGGAAAGTGAGCATTATGTCCAGTTTTGTTTTTGGATCGACTGATCATGGGATTGGAATATTTGAGATTATGTTAGACTGTTCACCAGGTCTCCGTAAGATGCTGCTGCATTACCGGAAGTTCGAGAGTGATGTAAAAGCTGATCGAATCACATTCGCTTAAACTTGTCTTGATGTCATTGGTTGTGCTTACCGATATGCAGAATATTCTAAAAAAAAAAAAAAAATGAACAGTAAATTAGTAGTGTAACTTTTGCTCCCGTAAGAAAAAACCTAACACAGAGTAACTTTTATTCAAGACTGGCACAGCCTTTTAAACTTGTATGAAGTCAGACTAATACGAACAATCTAATAGTGGGGGGAAAAAAAAGCGCAGGCCAATAACTCAACTGTTTTCATCGTAATGACTTGGCAAATTTGAACTTAAGGAGGTGGGGGGAAGGGGGGGGGGGGTGAAGATTGAAAAACTGGGAACATGAAATTAAGAAAATATAAATACAGATATGAAAACTCTTCACTAGCTTCATCAGGGAACCATCGTTATCCCTTTTGAAAACATATATTTGTATTGTCTGCTCCGAGGCCTTTCGTATTGTCTGCTCCGAGGCCTTTCGTCCGCTGGATCGGAACTCATTAGGGAGACAGGGCTTGTTGTGTCTGCGCTTCTGGCGTCAAATAGAGACACACCACAGTCCATAATACCGTGGTGTTCTCACCACCAAGGGTGCAAAAAAAAGAATCCAATAGCACCCCCCAAAGCAGCCAGTGAAGGGTAGTAAATGAAACCAAATGAAAGTGTGGGGAGGAAAAAAGTTGCTGAAAAACTAAAGACATTATGCAAATAGTATAAAATGTAGGGGACAATCTTTGAGCCTACGCTTGAGGATCCATCCAAGGATGCAAGGGAGATCAAAAGACAAACACAAAGACGGACAGAAACAAAAATAACCTCGATTTAATCGAAAGGAAATTGGAAATGAAACGAGACAGGGAACAGTAAACAAATGAACAGTAAACAAGTGGGGTAACTTTTGCTCCCATAAGAAAATCTAACACAGAGTAACTTTATTTCAATACTGGCACAGCCTCTTAAACTTGAATAAAGTCAGACAAATACAAAGACGAACAATCTAATAGTGGGGGGAAAAACAAGCGCAGGCCAACAACTCAACTGTCTTCATAGTAATGACTTGGCAAAATTTAGACTTAAGGAGGTGGGGGGGGGGGGGGGGGGGGGGGGGGGGGGGGGGAGGTTGAAGATGGAGAAACTGGGAACATGAAATTAAGAAAATATGTTACAGATATGAAAACTCTTCACTAGCTGCATAGGGGAACCATCGTATGTTGAAAAGGTAGATATTCACTTTCCATTCAACCGAACTCATTATCACCCACACGACAGTCAGGGGTTGGTGCAAGTATTTTTAACAAAGTATCTAGCACACACGAGAGTGTGGAATGACTGGGTCTATGCCTGGATTGTTTCCCTGTATTTCCCACTCTCATTAACATACCCACATCAGACAGGGAAGGGAAGATGGGGTAAGGTTTGGGAGTTTGGGAAGAAGTTGGCAATTTGCCCAAATTACATTATTTCATTACGGTGTCTACAGCGTGGCATGCAAATGATTTTAGCATTGTGCACAAAGTCTCCCCACCCACCCCTAAAGACACATGAATCTGGCTTGGAACACGGGGTGCTTCTGGTGTTTAACAGAAACCCAAACGACTTAGACAAACTTATGAAGGACATGAGGAATATTTTGGCTTTATACCCCAAAGTCTGTATAAAATGCGTTTTTGACGAGGATTGTTGAGGAGGGGGGGGGGGGGGGGACCCCTACCTGTCGTGTTGGTGATAATGAGTTCGGTTGAGTGAAGGAAAGTGCCTAACTGCCTTAAGCATGGGGTACCCATGCTTAAGGTATGATGGCTCAAGAGAGGGTGTGGGTGTGGAATGTTTGGACACATGTCGAAAAATATGTCGTCACTTTCGTGCCGAACAGCTCAGTTGAAAGGAGGGATGAGGTGCAGGAGGGAAGAGTTAGTCAGGTGCCAAGGACAAGTAGCATCGTCACCACTCATCCCCAGGGAGGTTCATCTGGGAAAAAAACAAACATGTCCTTGTCCCTCTCACGGCTACAGCCACCCCCATCTCCATACAGTTCTATGATATTCTTATGAGGCTGAGGCGTTTCGAGCTGGACGTTATTCGGAGTAACACAGTTAGGGAGGTGTCCTGTCCTCATCTGCTCTGCCCTTACACATCGCAAATGAGGGTTGGCCTATAGTCTCTCTTCAAAGATGAAATATTTACACAGTACCTTTTTTCTCCACGGTAGTTGGCATATAGACAGGAACGACCACGTTGGGAACTTGTCCACATCCACCGCAGGATGACTCTGCACTGATTCACTGGGAATTTGAGCCTCAAAAATATACAATGAATTGAACAGAGATAAGTGTTCTGCCCAATATGTTGTTACCTTGTCTGTTCTTGAAATCTAGAGGATTGTTTTCCTCTCAGCAATGCGGGTTTATTACCTAATTTAGTGCTGTTGCCTCACCTCCCGGATCATGAGACATAATGATCTCTCATTTTGGGAACTTGAAGTAGTCCAACATGTTTTCAGGAACCGTCACTTCTTGCTGCAAACATTCTGTGCGAGTGTCACACGTTCTCCTTTTACCATACTCTCTGTTCATGGGTTTTTTTGTTGTTTTTTTTTTGTGTGTGTGTGTGTGTGTTTTTTTTTTTTGCTTGCACCCACGCCGCGCTCATTCCGACACCCCGTCCACAGCCACAGCCGGTCGGCCCCGCCGCAGCCCCGGCACCGGCAATCCACTGGGAGCAGTCAATGTCAAGTCGTCAAGAGGCAACCCACCGGAGGAGACACTGCACTGCTGCCGAGTCACTTCGGTGGTGTTCAGTGGCGCCTGTTCTGATCTAACATACGCAGGACACCACCTACTAAGCCCCCTACTGACGACAATAATTGCTTAGTCGCGGAGCCGACGTGAGTGAGCTCTCCCTACGGAGGGCGCCACCACGTCCGTCCAACGACAGCCCCCATGGACCCGCCGATACCGGTGACCCCGACGGAACCAAACCAAGGCCACAGACGTGGAGAGGACATCGAAACTGAGGTCACCATGAGAGCAGGGCATGAAGGGCCACAGAAACTTGAGACTTTTTTTTTTTTTTTAAATGCTGATCGATGAGAATGAGGATGATTAAGATGATGCTACGGATTTCCATTTCGGTCTGAGACTACATGACAGGGCTGTACTCTACGCTTCCTTTCATAATATATCCGGCGGCGTCAACCAGGCCCGAGAGATACAGGCACCTGCAGTGTTGGTCAGGAAATTTGAGCAACACACTCTCAGAAACGCATCCATTAAGTGGATGAAACTCGACTGTGTGGTCCCAGTCTTCCCAACTGAGTCCGCAGCAAACTCAACTCTGGGTAGGAGCCGGTCGGGGCAGAAAAACCCACATGACTCTGATGGGATTCGAAAACCCACGACCTCCCAGCCGGAAGTCCGCGACGCTAACCAACGGATTCAACTACCACCAAAAGGATTTTATAAACTTTATTTTTTTTCAATGTATAATAGTTGGCCACAGACCCTATGTGGAACACGTTAAACATTATCCATTTGTTTATTTATTTGTTGTTTGTTTATTTGTTTATTCATTCATTCATTCATTTATTTGTTCATTTATTTGT